>JAKSZT010054380.1:1404609-1559945 GCA_026826555.1 Tolypeutes matacus | reverse complement strand
GGCCAGCCCCGCTCTCCTTTCCCGCCCACAACCCTATATAAGCATCTGTACTTCCCTTAATAAATTAGACCTGCGTGCTTACCTCGTCTCCGCGGTGGTTCTTTCCGCCGTGCGCCCTCCACGCCATCTGGGCCCCCGAACGCTGGTTGCCGCTCAGCGTTCCCCTTCCACCAACAAGTGGTTCGGAACAACCACAACAAACCACTAGCTAGGCTAACAAAGAAAAAAAGAGAGAAGATACAAATACACAAAATAAGAAATGAGGAAGGGGATATCACCACTGACCCCACAGAAATAAAGAGTATGATGAGTGTACTTTGAAAAATTAGATACCAACAAGATGGACAATTTAGATGAAATGGACAAATATCTAGAAACACACAAACAGCCTACATTGACAAAAGAACATGATTAGCTCAGCAGACCAATCAAAAGTAGTGAGATAGAATCAGTCATCAAAAACCTCCCAACTAAGAAGAGTCCAGGACCAGAAGTCCTCACAGGTGAATTCTACCAAACATTCCAGAAAGAACTACCAGCAATCCTGCTTAAACTCTTCCAAATAATAGAAGTGAAAGGAACATTGCCTAACACATTTTATGATGCCAACATCACCCTAATACCAAAGCCAAAGATATCACAAGAAAGGAAAACTATAGACCAATATCCCTAATGGACTTAGATGTTAAAATCCTCAACAAAATATTTGCTAATCATATTCAACAACACATCAAAAAAATTATACACCATGACCAAGTGGGCTTCATCCCTGGTATGCAAGGAAGTTTCATATAAGAAAATCAATCAATGTTACACTCCGCATAAACAGATTGAAAGAAAACAAATCACATAATCATCTCTATTTATGCAGAAAAAGCATTCAACAAAATACAGCACCATTTCCTCATAAGAACACTACAAAACATAAGGAGAGAAGGAAACTTCCTCAACATGATAAAGGGTATATATGAAAAACTGAAATCTTAAAAGTTTTCCCTCTAAGATCAGGAATTAGACAAGCATACCCACTATCACCGCTCCTATTTAACATTGTGTAAGAAGTACTTGCTCAAGCACTTAGGCAAGAAAAAGATATAAAAGGCATCCAAATTGGAAAGGAAGAAGTAAAAATCTCACTATTTGCAAACGACATGATCCTATACATAGAAAGCACTGAGAAATCTACAACAAAGCTTCTAGAGTTTATAAATGAGTTCAGTAAAATTGCAGGTTATAAGATTAATGTGCAAAAATCAGTAGCATTTCTGTACCCTAATAATGAGCAATCTGAGGAGGAAATCAGGAAAAAAAAATTTTCAATAGTAACTAAAAGAATCAAATACCTAGGAATAAACTTTTTTTCCCAACCAATTATAAATTATGGACTTTATTCCAACATACATCCAAACAAATTGTAAAAAAACAACATGATGTTATGATATTTACAAGACAATCGGAACTGTGAATACTGTATATTGATGACATCCAAGGATTATTAAAAAATATTTTAGGTATGATAGCCATATGATGGTTATGGTTGGGTTTAATAAAAAAAGAATCCAGAGAGCAGATGTAGCTCAAGTGGTTGAGCACTTGCTTCCCATGTATGAGGTCCCAGGTTTGATCCCCGGTACCTCCTAAATACAAACAAAAAACCCCAACAACTTTCATTGGGGAGTGGATATAGCTTAGTGGTTGAGCACCTGCTTCCGATGTACAAGGTCCTGGGTTCATTCCCTGGTACCTCCTAAAAAGAAAAGAAAAGCATCCGTGTCTTTTAGATACATACTGACACATTTACAGATGATATAATATGGTATGATGACCATGATTTGCATGAAAAACTCCAGCAAGGTGTGGGAGTGGGGTGAGGAAACCGATGAAACAAGCTTGGGTGGAAGTGGATGGGTTGTGGTTGGATCTGGGCAATAGTACATTTTGCAATGTGTCAGGGGCAGCCAGGGAAGCATTTAGAGCAGCTGCTTCTGGTGTGGTCCTTCGATTAAATGCCAACTGTGCTCCCCCCCATATGTGTTCCATGAGAGCTACAGACAACTCGCCAGGTGGACACTGCAGCTAATGCACACACGCTTTGGCCTGTCCAATGGAAGCACGGCAAAACACATTACAGTGGCCAATGTTTAACACTTAGATGGTGGTGAGGCAGCCTGACTTGTAGCATTTGCCCATTTCCTCGGTATAAATACTGCCACCAGTTCACCAGCTCAGACATTTCCTGAAAATTAAAAAATCGGTTCTCTCAAGCTAATACAAGCAACTTTATGCACCGCAGGAAATACCATGATGCTCCACTCTAAATACCTTCAAATGTTTGTCTAAAGAAAGTGAACACTTTTTTCACAAAGCCAAAGTAACGCTGTCACACTTAAATGAACACTAATCTCTTACCGCCATCTAATACCCAGTCTATTTTTAGATTTCCCCAATTGTCCAGCAAACTGGTCTGTCCAAACCAAAATCGAATCCAGAACCACAGGTTATAGGGGCCTGAGAGATGCTCTAACTCTTTCCATCCTCCAGGTCTCTTGTCTGATGATCCTGAGTTGTTGAGGAGCACAGCCCGGCTGAAAGTGGAAAGGCCCACCTTCCTGTTCTGTCTGATTGTTTCCTCGTGAGTTCATGTGGTTGGATCCTGCATCCCTATGATCCTATAACCTGGAAATCAAATCTTGGCTTTTGGGAGAAGACAGCATACAGCAAGTTGTATCACATCAGTATGCAGTTGCCTGTCACCAGTGATGCTGTGATTGGAACTGAATTCACATGGGGACGGCCACATGCTTCTCCCCCACAGTTGGTTTTTTCTTGTTGTGACCAAAATGCAAACTGAGTTAACTTACGTGGGTACTTCACAAATGCCCGGTCCTCCAGCAACCTTTTGCAAAAATGTTTTAATACTCATTAACAATCCTAGTGTAAACCAACAATCTCATTCCAGTTGCCAATTTAATATTCTTTCTATTTCTACTAGCCAGTGCTTGTCTGTAAAGTGCGGCTCCCTGTCTCCTCTGGGCCATCCGGTTAGTCAGTTCCTACTGGAAGAGGAGATAAATGCTCCACCCTTGCCCTTTAATTACCTCATCAGTTGGAATCTTTGCTGATAACTTTCGTGGATCCCTCTGTGGCCTTTGGGGCTGCCCACTAGGCCAATTTCTTCCAGGCAGCCCTGGGCTCTGTGCACCATCACCTTACCCCTCTCCAGCACAACCATCCTGCCAAGGTTCTCTTATTTCCCCCATGCTGTTATTACATGCCCCCTAAATCTGATGTTGCCCTAGCCACTGTCCCAAGGGTGTCCTACCCACCTGTGATGAAGTGGCGCCTCTCACTGCCCACATTCCCACGGTGTGCCATATTTCCTTTAAGATTTCTGCTAGGCCTGTGCCGTGGCTTTCCTCCCCTGAACTGACCCAAGTCCTGATATTTGCTGCCTTCCACCAGCCATCTAAGCCCAGCCCCCTGTCAGTCATTCAGGCCCCAGCACATTTTAGCCCGAGAGACTCAGACAAAACTTGGAGAGCCCACGCACCTAGGTCTATTAGCCATAGACCCTGAGTGATTTCTGGCGACCTGTCTCTTGGGATTAGGCCCTTTTCCAAACAACGTGGTGTACCCAATCTCAAACC
This sequence comes from Tolypeutes matacus, assembly GCA_026826555.1. NCBI lineage: Eukaryota > Metazoa > Chordata > Mammalia > Cingulata > Chlamyphoridae > Tolypeutes > Tolypeutes matacus. The sequence continues at coordinate 1,556,298 of JAKSZT010054380.1, read as the reverse complement.
TGACAGGCCCGTGGGGCTCAATTCTCCACATGCCTGCACGAGAGGAAGGGGGTGGGAGGGGCGGTTCAAACAAGAGTGATGGGGGTGCCCATACAGAAAATCTGGGAAAGAAGACGCACCCCTGTCCCCCAGAATGTTTCTGCGCGCGCCCGGTCCGGAAGCCGCGCCACGTGAACCCAGCTGGGTCCACACAACACGTGCGCCCTCGGAGACCAGGAACCGGGCCCGCAGCCACCCTGCAGAGGCTGCTCCCGGCTGCTCCCGCCTTTGCGCCGCTGCCGCGGCCCCATCTGATCCAGCCGCGAAGCGCCTCAGCTCCGACCCACCTCAGCCCCGACCCGCCTCAGCGCTGACTCTACTCAGCGCTGATCCGCCTTGCCAACTAAATTTAACTAAAGATGTAAATGATTTATGTGCATAAAACTATACAACACTGTTAAAGGAAATCAACGAAGACTTTAATAAATGGAAGAATATACTCCTTTCATTGAGCAAATTCTGGAAGGAGTGTCACACCAGAGAGAACTTTCCCAGTTAGTCTTTTCCAACTAGAATTGTGCCATGGACCCATGAAGGGGGTTCAGACTGGTTCTAAGGTGCCCTGAGATGGGGATCAGGAAGGGTGCCCAAAAGTTCTCTGAAGGCTTTCCAAACCTGAGTTTTCCTGGCCTGTCCAGCAAATGCAGCCCTTCAACTAACTGCCCCCCTTAGCCCTGAAGCTGCACAACAGCTTTAAATCTTCACCAAGTCCACCCCTGTCTGGGACAGGTTGAAACAATGGTTGCTATTGCCTTTGTCTAGGGTGGGAGGGGTTCAAACAATAGCTGCCCTCAGAGCCAGAATCCATGGATCCGAATTTGCTAATCAAAAGCATTATCAGTAATCAGCCATGCCTACCCCTATTCTTGGAGAAGAGGATTTTTACAATCCTTTCTGTCACCAGCAGTTTGTCAGTGACTGGACCCCAACATAGCTGCAATAGGGGGGATGGGTACTGGTAGCCACCGTGGAGAGAGAGCAATTTTGAAAGTTCTTTAACATAGTTTATGAGCCTCTTTATCCTACTCTTTCCTGGGTGCTGTTCAGTGTTCTTCTGGCCTCCAAAGTTTCAAAATAATTGTTTTAGATTGTTCCTTCCTGTTTAATCGACTGAGTCCTGGAGACCTCTACTCCACAATCTTCCTTGAAAATTCCTTGTCATATTTCTTGCAATATTTTTTTATTATCAATTGTCATGACATATACGGGTGTTAAAATTTGATGCAGAGAAACAGATGTGGCTCACATGATTGGGCTCCCATCTACCATAAAAGAGGTCCAGGGTTCGATTCCCTGCATGGCAAGCTGGCCTGAGCTGAGAGCTGGCCCACACGGAGTCCTGGGCCACATGGAGTGCTGGTCCACACAGGAGTGCTGGTCCATGCAGAGAGCTGGCGCAGCAAGATGATGCAACAAAAAGAGACACAGAGGAGAGACAATAAGAAACACAGCAGATCAGGGAACTGAGGTGGTGCAAGAGATTGAGCGCCTCTCTCCTACTCCAGAAGGTACCAGGATAGGTTCCCAGTGCCACCTAAAGAGAAGACAAGCAGACACAGAAGAACACACAGAGAGCAGACAGCAAGTGCAAAACAACAGGGGGTATAAATAAATAAAATAAATCTTTTTAAAAATTTGATGCAATTTATCAGTCTTTTGTTTTTGTTTTGTCTGTTATTCCTTATATTAAAATATTTTCAAACCCAATGTTAGTAAATATTTTGTACTATACTTTCTTCTGTTATACTTTTGCCCACTTTAAGGTTTTTAATCTAGAGAAATGTTTTTCTTTGATAGGAATGAAGTAAGGATAGAAATTCTTTTCTTTTTCCGGAATGAATAGGTAAGTAGTTCAACACCATTTATTGAAAAACTTGCCACTTATCCTCTAGTTTAGAATACCACCTTGATCACTTAATAAATATCCTATACACATGGGTTTGTGTATTTATCTTTTTCCATCATTTCGTATGTTTATCAATTTCTGTGTGAAGTACCAAACTGAATTCAAATTTAGCTTTATATTATTTTGATAACTGTTAGGGCAAACTGTCATTGTTCTTTTTCAAACTGTACTTAGTATCTTCAGCATTTTATTTTTTGAATGGATGTATCAATAGACTATCAAATCCCATGAAAAATTCCTTTGGGAATTGTTATTTATCTAGCATTAAAGTTATAGATTAATTTAGAAAAAAATTATATGTTACTGTGTCCAAACTGTAAACATGGTATAACTCTCTTATTTGTTCAGGTCTCTTTAAGGATATTTTACAATTTTGTTCACATAGGTCTTGTTAAGTTTATTTTTAGGTTTTCAGTATTTTTTTGGTTGTCATAGCTATAAAGAAGAGAAAATTTTTTTTCTCTCTCTTGCTTTTGTTTTTCAATCAGCTTTCACTATTATTTGGGTATCTTTTATCTAGTCTCATTGCTGACAACTCTTGTTTAGTTTAATAAGTTTGCCTATTGATTCAGTTGCATTTCCTAGGTAGAAAACCCTGTTTCCTGCAGCTAAGTCTTCTTCTCTTCTGACTTTCGCTGGGCTTGAAGCCAGGGGCAGGTCTTGATATGCATGGAAGCCATCTTGATGCAGTATCTCCAGGGTTTCTTTATAGGGTGAAAATAGATCCTCTGTGTGTAGATGGGGTGGGGGGGTGCTCTGGGCTGGTTGCTGCATGCCCTGTTTTGGACACTAGAAATTCTGAGAATAAAGGGTAGACTTCCCAGGACCGTTATATATTGAATTTTCAGTGCAGGCATATGAATGCACTTCTTGCTTGAAGATTCCTTTACCAAAATAACAGGCCTACACTGTAGGTCAATGCTATAAAACCCTGGGAAAATGTGAAAAAAAAAAAAAAAAAAAAAAAAAGAAAGAAACAAGAACAACACAAAACACTTTTATGGCTGTCTTTTGGAATTTTGACTCATAAAAAGCTAAATATTGAGGAAACATCCATGAACTTTAAGTATCCTTCTAATCCTTGCATTTCTGCAGATGTGGAAGAGGAGGCCAGGAGAGTGGAAATGACATGGCTAATTATATGAAAGCTGTGTGGCTGGCCCCCTTTCAGTCTTGGTTCTTTCTGGCACTAAGGATAATACTTATTGTTTAAATAATAATAATAATGCACATTGTTCTCTCAATCCAGTAAGTGCCCAGATCCATGATCATGTGACACTCAATGGCAAAGACATGAAACGCTGACTGCTGACAGATGGAGTGCCAAAGCACAGTGTCAGCATGGGAGAGCATGGCTTTTACTTGATGTCAGCCTTCCTTTGTTTTCCTTTCACGCTCAATAAAAGGTGACTTCCCACCAATATGGGTTATTCCTGATAGGGTCAGGTGACATTTTGATGAGATTAAGGTGGTCTTATAACGACTGGATTTAGGAATGTTCAAATTCTGCCTTAAAGCACAGCAATGCCCCTCTGTGAAACTTCAGAGTGCAATACACAATCAAAGATGTACCTGTTAGTGGCACATAGGCTGAAAAATTCCTGTTCAGTGTGGTCTGGAGCACAAAGCCAGAGCCCACGACACAGTTTGCTCCTCTGCTTTAAACCCAAAGTGTGCCTTCAGCTGACTGCTGAGCCCCAAGCTTTGGGAGGGGATTGCAAACTTGAGGGTGAGAGAGAAGAAACTGAGAGCTCTGCTTGAGATGCTGGATTTTGACAGTGGCTAATAAAGAGTAAGGGGGACCTGCAAGGAGAAGAGGGAAGGAAGGGGAGGAAACAAGAAAGGGAGCAAAGAAAGTAAGAGGAGTATGTAAGACCTGCTGAAACACATGGTAAGTGGAGCATGGCTTGGTCTGGTGCAGTCAGAGGTGAAATATTTTAGATACTCAGTTCTGGAAAAGAACATTGAGCCTATTGAGCAAGAGGAAAATTAGAGAATCTCAGGAACAGACAAGTTGGAGGTAAATTCACCTATGTGCATACATTTGGGTCAGGAGTTCATCACTGAAAGCTCTTTTAAAAAGTCAACATTTATTGCTTGTGAAAGGCAAAGAGGAAAAGTTTCATGTGCCGTCTTCCTTCTAGAAGTGGCCCCAGGAGAGCAACTTTTATTAGCAGTCTCCTCTTTAATTTCTATCGCTATGTCTTATCCCTGTTGTCCTGACATCCTTCCTCTGTGGCCTGCTTGCTGGAATTTCTCACCTGCTTAGCTTGCTCATAAACACACACACACACACACACACATACACACACAAGCCTCACTGGAAAGGGAAATAGGGGAATCGGTACCAGATGTGCCCACGCACCACAGGATGGATGTGTTGGGGATACCGGCTTGTCTCCACACACCTCATTACACAGCCATTTCTTCCCTTCACATGCAGGCCACCTGTGACACGGTGACAGTGGAGTGGCTCCTTGCCTCACTCTGACTGGCTTAATTTTACCTTCAGTGGCCTGTGGGAAGATAGCAACTCCTTCTGCAAAGTGTGTTAAAGGGGCAATGCCCTCAGATAGTGCCCTAAGAGGAAGGGTTGGTTCTTATAAATGTGGGAAGAATGGGAGATGATAATTAGGCCATATCATCCTGTTCCTTTTATCTCAGAAATTGGCAACAAATTTGCAATGGCCTCCACCTGCCTAAGTATTGGAATTTGGAAATTCAAAGCTCTCTTCGGAATGAAATGGTAGGAGGAAAGTGGACGTAGAGTTGCAGAGTTGGGTGAGGGGACTCCCCAGTATATACAGTAATTGTCTCATTAGAGATGGAAGGAAGAGCAAGATCGTGTGGTTCAACTGCCATTTTCTACCCTTTCCCCATGGTGTAGATGAGGAAACAGAGGATCAAAATTAGAAATAATGATAATAGTATAAATTTTTACTGGCATATTTACATACAGGATAGGGAAAATGGAGGGGGAAAATATATATATATTCTTTAAATGTTTGATTAATTTCACCATTGAAGCTCTTTGGAGCCAGAGTTTTTCTTTATGGGAATATTTCAATTAAAAATACAATATCTTTATTAACCAGATAATAAATTTTTCTCATGTCATTTTTAGTAATTGGAGAATTTCTAGAAAGTTGTCTGTTTTATCTAAGTTGTTTAATTTATTGGTATAAAGTTATTAATAGTGTTACCTTATAGCCCTTTTAATTTCTGAAGGGCCAGTGGAAATGTCTTATATTTCAATTCCAATTTTGATCATTTGTGTTTTCTTTCTTTTTTTACCCTTAGTTAATTTAGAAGAGGCTTGTGCATTTTATTGGTTTTTTTCAAAGAATCAATTTTTTTTTTAATTCATTGATTTTCTCCATTCTTCTTTTGTTTTCCAGTTCATTGATTTCCATTCTAATTTTAGTTATTTGTGACATTCTGTTTGTCTTGGGTTTAATTTACTCTTACATTCAAGATTCCTAAGGGAGAAAGCTTAGAGTATTGATTTTAGTTCTACTTTTATTTTTTTATAGGTATTAAATTTATAAATTTTCCTTTAGGCACTTCTATAGCTGCAACCCATATATTTGATATGTTGTGTTTTCATTTTCATTCATTTCGAAATACTTGCCATTTCCCCTTGAAATTTCTTCGGAGACCCATGAATTATTTAGAAATGTGTAGTTTAATTTGCAAATATTTGTGTAGTTTTCAAATTTCTCTCTGTTGTCTAATTTGATTAATTGTGGTTAGAGAACATACTTTAAGTAATTTAAAATCTTTATGTGGAATGAAATAAGCCAGACACAAAAGGATGAATATTATGAACTAAATTATGCTGAGTAAATTTATGGAGTTGGACTATGGAATGTAGGTTGGTGGAAGACAGAATGTGGGTTGAGATCGGGGAGCTGATGCTGGATGTATGTAGAAAGTTTAGTAAGATCAATTGTAAATATGTGGTAATGGATGGAGTTGGTGGTGGCACATTATAATGAGTGTAACAAACACTGCTAATTTATGCATGTGATTGTGGCTGAAATGAGCAGTCTAGGGAGGTTCATGTTAGTTGGAGGACAGCTGGAGGATCATATACGGAATGTATAACAGTGATTTTGGTGGTAGATGAAGATTGTGGTTAATAATAGAAATACAGGAATGTTCTTCTACAACAAGGTGCTAAGAATATGGTGATAAACAGGAAAAAATATAACTAATATAACTTATAGACTATAGTTAACAGTATTGTAATATTTTGTAGCAAAAGCAATGGTGGTATTATTTTAATGCTAAAGGTAAAAAATATATGGGGTTTGGTTTTGTGGGATATGAATATGGTTGCACCTTTTTTTTGTCTTCATTTTCTTCACTTACAAGGAGACCTTGATTAAGTCATTTAACTAATCTGTATTCATCTGTGTATCTTTCTGAATTCTGGAGGAACAATTGAGTTTGTTCTTAGGATTAGATGAGATAGAAGTGCCAGGATAGAATATTTTTGGAGTAATGTTTCCATAACTTATTGAGCTGTCTTTTGTCTATTATTTTATTTTGAAATTTGAAAAAAAATTTGAATAAAAAAATATTTAAAGATGTGTTTTATTGCCTAAAGTATAGTCTTTCATGGAGATTTTTCCATGTGAGTTTAAAAAGAATGCATAGTCTGCTGTTTCGAGTAGAGAGTTCTGTTAGGTAAAGTTGACTGATAGTGTTGCTCAAGTCTTCTGTGTCCTTTCTGATTTTTTTTTTCTAGTGGTTCTATCAATTATTGAGAGTGGTGCATTAACATCTCCAGTAATTATTATCAGTTTATGTGTCATGTATTTTGGGACTTTGTTTATTGGGTGAATATATGTTTATAATATTGCAACATTGTCCTGCTAATTTGACCCTATGGTCATTGCAAAATGTACCTCTTTGTATCTATAACATTTTTTGTCTTAACATCTATTTTTTTATATTAGCAGCACTACTTGAACTATATTATTTGGTCACTATTTGCATGGCATATATTTCTCCATCCTGTTGCTTTCAACCTATGTATGTCTTTGAATCTACAGTGTGTCCCTTGTAAAGAGCATATGGTTGGATCTTTGTATTTTCTTTTGTACAGCCTAATAATCTTTGCCTTTTGATTACAGTGCTTAATCCATTTATATTTAATGTAATTATTTATATGGTAAGAATTATATATGCCTTTTTACTTTCATTTTCTATATGTGTGCTTTGGTTCCTGTCTTCCTCCTTTCTTTTGCATTAACTGAATATTTCACTTAATACTGTAATTGACGTGTAGTGTGTTTCACTTAATAGTGCAACATTTTAATTCCTTTAATTATTTTTCATTATATATTTTTGAGCTATTTTCTTAGTGGCTGATCCAGTGTTTACCATATCCACATTAAATTATCAGAATGTACTTTAAATTTAAACTAATTTAATTCCAGTGAGATATGGAAATGTTACTCCTACAAAGCTCTAGTTGCTCCTTCCCGTTTTGCTATTATTCTTATGTATATTATGTTTATACATGTTATACACCCATACATTGTTATGTGTTGTCACATATATGTATAATTTTAAATTTTTATTAAATTATAATATCTAACAATAAATTATAATTAAACTGTATTCATATGTATACTGCTTTATATAATCTTTTAAAGAAGCTGAAAATAGGAAGGAGAGAATGTATATGTTTATAGGGTGTATTATACTAATATTATTGACCATTTTTGGTTCTTTTAATTTCTTACTGTAAATTCAAGTTACCATCTGGTGTCATTTGCTTACTCTATTATAACTTTGCTCACACTCACCTTCTTTGTGCTGTTATTGTCAAATATACAATTTCTGTATGTTATAAGCCCCACAATGCATCTATTTACATATTGTTTTATATAATTGCTTTTTAAAAAATAATTTGGGTAGGAAGGAAAATATGCATTTATACTGTCTTTTATAATTACATAATCATTTTTACTGGCATTCTTTGTGTGTGTGTGTGTGTGTGTATTTGAATTACTGTCTGAATCATTTGCTTTAAAGAATTTCCTGTAGTATCACTTCTAAGGTCTGCTATCTAAACATTCTCAGTTTTTTGCTTATTTGTGAATGTCTTTATTTTGCCTTCACTTTTGAAGAGTTTGTCTAGATATACAATTCTTGGCATACAGATTTTTCTTTCAGAACTCTGAATATGTCAACCCACTCTTTGTGACTTCCATTGTTTTTGATGAGATGCCAGCTCTTAATCTCATTGGGATTCCCTTGTAAAAATGAGTCATTTTTATTTTGCTGCTTTCGAGATTTTCTCATTACATTTTTCTTTCAACAATTTTACTGTGATTCTCTAGGTGTGGATCTCTTTGCATTTGTTCTGCTTGGAATTCTTTGAGCATCTTGGATGTGTATATTAATTTTTTTCAATGAATTTGGAAGTTTTTGGCCATTGTCTTTTCAAGTAGTTTCCATTTCTCTCCCTCCTATCCTTCTAGTACTCCAATACATGTGTGTTGGCATGATTAATGGTGTTTTACATTTCTCTGAGGCTGTGTTCATTTTTTCATTCTTTTTCTCTATCATTCAGATTGCATAATCTTTGTTGATATATATTCAAATCTATTGATTCTTTCTTCTGCTAGTGCGAATCTACTGTTGGGCCCTTCTAGTAATTTTTTTTCACTTCAGTTATTGTACTTTTCAACTGCAGAATGTCCATTTGGTTCTTTTTAATAAATTTATTCTTATTGATATCATTTTTTGATGAGAACTTGTCATCACACCTTCCCTTCCTTCTTTAATTATGGTGTCCTTTAGTTATTTGAGAATATTTATAATCCCTTATTTGAAGTCTGTGTCTCTTATGTCCATTATCTGATCCCTCTTACAGGCAGTGTCTGTTATTTGTAGCTCCCTGTTCTATTTCTTTACCTGTTGCATAATTTTGTTGAAAACTTGACATGTTAGATAATATAGTATAGTCACTCTGATCTACAGAGTTCTGATCCCTCCTTCCCTGCCCTGAGATTCCTGTTATTGGCTTGCTTATTTGCTTAGTGACTTGGCTGATATTTTAATGAAGTCTATTTCCCTCTCTCCCAGTGTGAAATCTCTGATGTCATTCCTTAGATGGCAGAGCCTTAGGTATATGCATAGTCATCCTGGGATGACAGTGGTTTTAGCAGGGCTCTCTTTGTCTGTCCCTTTTCCTGATTTCTCTATTAAGACATCCACCTGTTAGCTTCCACTAATTGCTAGCTGATTTCTCTATTATTTTTTATAATGCCCTTCAGTATAAATTGCTCCAAAGTCTGATCCAATTAATTTGGGGCCCCTTTTCAAGAATAGTTTTTATGGCCAGTTGTCAAGGTTTGTTCTAACTCCAGAAGGTCTCTTTGCTATCTCTGGTCCTCTCTGGTAAGCTAGTTGGCCTGCAGTTTAGCTTGTTGCTCTGATGGGGGTAACAACCCACTACCAAAATCTCCATCATTTTTGAGAGTTCCCTTAGGTTTCAACTTCCCCACAATCTGTTTGGAATAAAGGCAGTTCCTTTGGGGAGAATTTCAGAGATATTATGGCCTGCCTTTCTCTATGGGAAATATCTCTGAGCCACTGCTCCAGAACTGTGGAAAAGTACACCAACTCATTTCTATCAGAGTGACTCCACTGTTTTACACACATGGCACTGAAATAGAGTGGTAGCTTCTGGTCCTCTTGGCTTCCCCTTATCAGGAAGGAATCTTTGCCTAAGAGCAAGCTGGGGTGAGGGTGATAGGAGCCTCAGTGTTCTTGGCCTGCTGTGTCTGGGATAAAGTCTATGCCCTCAAGTGGGAGTTGGGTAGAAGAAGGGAGCCCCTGACTTTTTCGCCACATTCACCTGGAATTTATTCTCTATAACACAAAGATGTGACATGAGTAAGAAATGCTGGTGACCCGCTCTTCTCAGGGAGCTGTTGTAGCCTTTGACAAGGCTGGGGCAGAAGGAGCACCATCTTTCTGGCTGTACCTATTCACAGGTAGAAGGGGAGGGAGTGGATTGTGGCTGAAGTATCATACACGCTCACTGTTCTGAGATTTAGTAGATTTGCTTGGATAACTGTTTTCTCATTTTCTGTATGCCTGTAGGATAATTTCCAGTGACTTTAAATCATTGTGGTTTTTTTTTTTTTCTAACAACTATTTGTTTCTCCAGGGAGCATATTTGCAGTGGTCCTCAGGCCACTATCCTGGATGGGAGAATAAAATATTTGGAAGTGTCTTACCTGGCACATAAATGTTAATTACCTTGGTATTAGAGCATGGGACCTTTGAACAAATTCTTTAAATGAATAACATGTGTTTGTAAAGTGGATTAATAAATATAAGTAAGTATTTCCAAAGTATCTTCCTGTATGCTGTATCCTTTAATCCTTACGCCCTTGAGATAGGTAAAGCTAGGATTATTTTTTCTTTATTCGCAAATGAGGAAACAGAGACAGAAAGAAGCTTGGGGAAATAACTTGAAATAGGCATAGATTACAACTTAGATCTTTGAGGTCTCACATCCCAAGCACATCCCTGTGTGCCTACACTGAAAAAGAGCATCATCAACTCTGTGGCAGGCTACTGGAGGTATGACATGCTTTCTTGGATCATGGTCTCTGAATCCAGATCTTATCTCAGTCTTAAGGATGTATCATAACCATGGAGATATAATTGTTGACGTTACAAAACTCCTTCCTGGATTCAGAAGAGGCAATGGGGAAAAGAAAAATTTCCCTTGTCTTGGATCATGGTTTTAAAAAGTCATAAAAGAGAGGATGCATATGCCACTTTTAAAAAAGATATAATTCTGAGGATAATGACATTTTTTTTTTCTTTTACTGTTTCTTCTAGGGAAACTTGTACAGTGAGCTTGGGCAAGAGCAGCATGTGGGAGAAATGCAAACTAAACATAATGGATTCATTCTCACTGTGTCACTCTATCTGTCTGCTCATAAATTCTCTTTCTACATCTCCCAGAGCTTCAGTTTAAGGAGTTCTGTAAATGAACTCGGTTTCTTATTGCTGAAACTCATTGAATTGAAGCATATATAGTTAGAGTTGACTCCTGCAATGCAGGTGCCCTAAAAGGAGACAAGTTCAGGAATTTCTCCCTCTCCATTTTGACAAAAGATGAAATTTTAGTAGTATTTATATAAAATTGGATACCGGATATATGGTATACTGGGAAAAGAAATTTCTAAATTTTTGTCAGAAATTTCATCAGAAGCAAAAGCAAGGGACTTGTGTAGCTGTTGTCTGGTCACTGAACTTTGAGAACATACATGATCATGTTCCAAGTCTGTCACCTGGGAGAATATTTTGGGTCTTTCTGAAGATGTCAGGGCAATGCTGACTCAAGAGCAAAGCCAAGCATGTACGGAAAGGGATAAATATTACTAGAGTATACATATTCATAGCCTGCTCATTCTGTCCCTCTCCCATTGTCCTTCAGAGGAAGACTCTCTTTCATGGCCTACTTAATGCCTAGGAAGTTACATTGGAAGACACTCGTCGAGATGTAGAAAAATGAAAACAACTGGAAGGTATGGGCTGCAATTGATTCAAGAACCATTTAGGCAACATTTAAAAGATATCTTTTTGTACGACATAGATTTGGAAAAGAAATAGGGGTTCAGGGGTACAGGTGCTTTCCAAGGGGATGATTTCAAGAAGGTATATGGTGATAGCCACCTTCCAATTCATGTTTTCTAGAGTAACTCCTTTTTCTTAAGTTGTATATCCACACCTTTTTTTGTGTGTTCTTTTGTTTCCAAACCCAAATGTAACCCAGCTTATACCTATTGCCAAGATCATTTTTGCCCTCATTGACATCAAGTCATACATTACTTTCCATTGATATTCTAGGTCCTATTCCACTTCTTTCACATCTCCAAAGTGGTCCAGATTATTAGCTAGCTCTGAGCCCTACTAAGATCACAAAAGGAATTCTTTCTTGTAATGTTTCTAGTGAAGATTTTTTTCAAGCTTTTGAAGGGGGGTTGGGTAAATTGACCTCAAACATTCCCTTTAACCAGGAGTTTCTATGAATCTTGGATTCTACTGAAGGAATGAGATATGATCCACTTCCCTCATCTCCACCAATAAAATTAAGTTGACAGGGCCCCAGGTGATTTCAAACTTCCTTGAGTGGATAAGGAATTCAGGTTTTGGCAGATACTGATCTTTATGACTCTTTTTATGGAGCCTGCAAAGGACTGACCTATTATTTGGACTGTCATCTCCTAACAAACACCTTGCATCTGATTTACATCCAGTTGGACATGTGGCATTCTTTCTTTACTATGTTCTGTTGGGAGAGAAAGAACATCTGAATTGTAACATGTTGGAAATGCCTTCCCCACCAGATTTATCAAGCTTTGAGGGGCATTCAAGCCCCACACTGAGCAAACTTGCCTCAGTTACTACATTTCTTTGTCACTGTTAGTCTCCCATTCCTGGCCTCTGGAGGAGCTCCTAACATAACCCACAGCAGGGAGGCAGGTTTCCCACAGCCTCTCCCCCAGAGAGCCTGAGCAGCAGGCCAATTTGGAATCTCCATGTCACCAAATCTAGGCTCAGACCAACTAAGCACTTTCTTTTCTAGAACGCACCCCTCTGCCCATTTGACTTCTCCTCAGGAGTGTACATCAGGGCCCTCAAGCACATGTCTAGAGCTGAACTCTCAGTCTCACCCTTAACATGTTTTTCTCTCTCTTCCACTAGCTCCTTTTATTTCAAAACTATTCTCCACACAACCTCCATAGGGTAAATTAGAAAATTCAGAACATACTGTGTTACTTTTCAGCATCATTTCTTTCCATGGTTTTCCCCTTGCTTTTAGAAAAAAATCCTACTTTTCTGCAGAAAACAAGGCCTTCCATGCTCTGCCCAGCCCTCGACTTCCAACTACACAAGGGTTTTTCTGTTTTGTTTTTTGCCCCCGTGTTTTGGCTCACACTGTTCCATCTGTCTGGAATGCTGATCCCTTACTCTTCACCTGGTTAATTTATATCAACTTAGATTTTGCCTTTTCTAAGAAGCCTTCTCCAAATCTCTGCTCTCAGCTTTACCTGTAACTCCCCCATTAGGTGTTGTTCTCTGTTTCTATGATATTCTCTGAAGAACTTTATCACTAAATTTACCATATTGTGATGTAATTTTCTATTTACATATCTGTCTCCATAACTAGACTGTGAAGTCTTTGAAGGCTCATTTATCATTTTATCCCTAGAGTCCAGCACAGGGACTGATACATAAAGGGGCTCAACAAATATTTGTTAAATGAATGAGTGAATCATTGAGAGATCACATGACTTAGCTCTGCTTTTTCCCTCATGACTCTTCCCTGTTCCCCCACCCCACTGAGTTACTTGGCAGGTGGTCCTGTGCCTCATTCAATCAGCTATGTTCCTCCCTGCCCATCTCCCAGTACAGGCACACCAAAGGAAATCAGCTAGTGATGCTGAATCCACAACACTATTTCTCAGACTTAAGACTTTTGGAGTAAAAGGTAAAACATAAATGAAGGCCAGCCAACTTGCTTGTGCCCAGCAGAGAGGATGGAGTAAGATTGTCACATGAGCCCACTGGTAGCTTTAAGACTGACTCATTCACTGTAGATTTGCTGAGAAATGGACTCAGTGCTTCCTCAAAACTTTCATTAGTCCTCTGGTTCAGGCATGAATCCCATGTCTTCCATGCACTCATCTTCCAGATATTCTGACAAAAATCAGGTCTTTGTGGTTCCCTTTCCTGCCTTCTATGCCTCAGGTCATGAGCAGGTGCTTATATACTACATACTCTCCATCATCTTTCTGAGGGGAGGGGCCCACTGTCTACCCTGCTTCCCCCTGGTGCCACCTGACTGAGAGCTGATCTGATCCACCTGTGCTCAAGTTGATAGGATCCACCTGCACTCCAACATCTTCGCTGTCTTATCATTATTATATGTTCTGTAATAAAATAATTTTATTCTCTCATTTGATTTTTAACTTCTGCTGTGAATAGTATCACACATAAAAGAAAATATTACATATATACACCAGTTTAAAGGATGATAAAACAGTGAACATACAAATATCAAACACCCATCATAAATAGTAAGACATTACAAAACTTTTGAAGACCTCTGGCCCAATAGTATTCAACTCCCCTCACCAAGAGGTATCCATAATTCTGAAAATCATCATTTTTTGCCCTTCCTTATCTTTTAAACACATCATGTAGCTAACTCTAAACAGGATACTGTTTAAGTTTACATGTTTTTAATTTTATAGAAATGGAATGTTTTTCTGCATATGTTTTTCTGAAACTTGCTTTTTTTACTTGATATTGCACTTGAGAGTCAGTCGTACATGTTGATGAGAGCAGCTGTAGCTCACTCATTTTCCCTTCTGTGCAGTGTTCCATGGGTATGCACCATCCTTCATTCATTTTCTCTCGATGAAAATTTATTTTTTCCATAGTAAAAAATATTTTCCATAGTATTTTGTTAGTACAAACAGCACCATTATGAACAAACTTATAAATAAGTACAAGCATGAAAAAGTTTCTCTGGGAGAGAAATTATTGAGCTATAGGTTAGGTACCTCTTAAATTTCACTGAACACCAATTGCTGTACATCCTCACCAATACTTGATATTAAGAGATGTTTTAACTGTCATAAATTTATGACAATATGGAATATAGAAAATAGTAAATCATTGTGGATGAAATTTGCATTTATTTGCTTGAATATATGTTTCTATACATTTTTATATGTGTATTTCTATATATAGTTTGACCACATATTTCTATATTTTTATTAGCTGTGTTTCTTCTATTGTGAAATATCTGCTCATGTTTTACCTATTTTTGGATGGGAACTTTATCTTTTTATATTTGACTTTAGTTCTTTATATCTTCTGGAGTCTACTCTTTGACATTTCCATATAATATTCCATTGTATAAAAATATGATTCTTTATTAATTTTCCCTGGATGTTAATTTGTTTTTTCCCCAATACTTTATTATTACAAACAGAAATTCTTGAATATTCTTGTACATTTTTGTGGCATATAGACAAAATTTTTTCTAACCTATATACTGCAAATGTATTCTCTAAGGTTTTGGTTCATCTCTTTGCTCTTCCTAGTTGAAATGAGCTTCTCAATTCTTTAAAATTTTATTGTGAAAATTAAAAAAAACACAAAAAACAGACAGTAGAATGATGAACATCCATTGTCAACAATTATCAACTTTTGGCCTATACTGTTTAATCTTAACCTTCTCCACTTTCCTCTACTCCAATCTCAAACATCAAATCCTAAAAGCCAAAACCATTTTAGTATGTACCTACAAAATATAATGCATCTTTAAAAATATACAGCCACAATACCATTATCATATGTAATATTATCAATACTTCTATATTGTAATAAAATAATGAGTCAATATTCAAATTTCCTCAATTGTTTCATTTTATTTTTGCAGGTTGTTTGTTCAAATCAAAATTCAAGTGTAGTTCATACATTGAAATTTGTTAATGTCTTTCAATCTATAGTCTCTCCTTGCAATTTATTAGTTGAAGAAACAGAGTAGACTTCATACAGAAAGTCCTACATTTTAGAATAATCTAGATAGCTAATTTCATTCCAGTGATGCCTTTAAAATATCAGTGTTCTTTGCGTTTCCTATAAATTGATAATTGGTCAGATGCAGGTTTAGGTTTGGGGCAAGATTATTTCACAAGTGGTATTGTGTACTTCCATCATGAACACAATTTCCAGCTTTCCTTCTTTGACTCATTATTTCAGTTGCTAACTGGTGAAATTCTAACGTTAGCTTTCTTTGTTTGTTTATTATCCAGAATTTTTCTATAAGGAAGTCTATGCCTCAACAACAAATTCATTACCCTGAGATAAAATTCATGGAAGAAAAACTGGATATCTTTGATTCCTTTCCTTTATCAGTTTTAAAAAATAATGATTCTATAGCATTCTTGAAAAGTGATCAGTGTTTTATTCATAATTTTTGTGAAGTCACAAATTTTTAAATATGTTTGATGATTTTCAGGCTATTCAATTCTTGTTCTAATTGATGCTTAAATTGTTGCACTTCTGGCCTGTGAGAGCCTTTTCAGGTGGTCCTGGGTCTTCTGCAGCCACAGCATCCTTGAGAGCTCCTTTGTGTTCTGGCATTTCAAGGTGGTCCAGGTTCATTTCGTACATTTCTTGTACCAGAACTAGAAACCCCATTTCTCCAAGAATCCCTTTTAGTGAAAAATCACATTTAGAGACCACAATCTGCATGACAGTGGTGCTCTCTACAACTCAGTCGTGATAATTTCTAGGCCTTTTTGGTTAAAAACTAGGGAAAAAAATTTTTTTTTTCCTTTTAGGATAAAATATATATTGAATAAAACTGATCATTCATATTAAATTTTGGGATTACAGGGCTAAACTTTTCAATCTCACACCAATATATTTTTTTTCTTGAGACATAAATCCTGGCTGTCAATGAACTTACATAAATACTCATTTTTTAAATCTCACAATCATATATGGGCACCAGCTGCAGAATATCAGCAACACTATCACAAATAATATCTTTCTTGAAACCTGTTTAAGAGTTTTGCTCAGATATTTGTCCTTATAGTTCATCCCAGTAAAGATATATAGAAAAATTACTGTGTTTTAAAGTTATTTGAAATGGTACCTCTCTGTCTTTAGGCCACCAACTCAATGCACAGCTAAGTACAGTTGTTTTATTTTGTTTTCAATTTCTAGGCATTACTTTTTGTTAAATACAATGTTGTTTTTAATGATGCAAAACATTTGCATGGTGCTAAAGTCCGATCTACAGACCCAGTTATACTTTGAGGAGCTTAGTTTTGAAATCTGTCCCCTCTACCTTGTTTCCTCCATGCCCTAAAGAAAGTTTTTTTACATTCTTCTATTTTTTAGGTAAGTAATATGTGCATATATTCATATCTCCTCATTTTTAAAAAGTAAATAATAGCCTGTTTTACATCATTTTCTCTTTCTCTTTTTCTCAAATATATACTCTGGAGTTTACTTTGTAGCTGCGTATTGTCTCTCTCTTACACTTTTTCAAACTTATCTTACTTAGGCTTTTTGCATCAGTATTCATAAGTGAGATTCATCTGTGGTTTTCTGTTTTAGTTCATCCCTTGTCAGGTTTGGGGATAAATGTTGTACTTATATTCTAGTTTTAAATGTCATCTACAAACTGACCCTTCACCAATACTCATCTCCAGCTCTGCTTTGACATCCAGACCCATCTATCCAGCGATCTTTTTAACATCCCCTCATTGGATGTGTGACAAGCAGTTCAAACTCAGGATGTTCAAAACTGAGCTCCCGACCTCCCCAAACCCATGTCTCTGCAGTTTTCCCTATGTCTGGAAATGTCTACTCCATCATTCCCAATGGCTCAGGCCAAAGACCCTGACGCTTTCCTTGGACCCCTTCTCACATTCCACATGGGATCCATTAGCAAATCCTGTCCATCCCAGTTAAAATCGGTCCAGAGGGCCATATGCCTTACCACTGCACTGCTGCATCCCTCTTCCCAAGCTACCTTCATCCTTCTCCCTGGATTATTGCATTCACCTCCTAGGTGTTCTCTCTGCTGCTATGTTCAACACAGCAGCAGAAGCAACCTTATTTAAAAACATAAGTTGACTGATATCCCTCTTCTCATCAGAATCCTTGAGTGGCTTCCCATCTGATTTTCTTTCTTTGGCCTGTCAGGCTCTCTGTGATCTGTTCCCTGTCACCGCCCAGCTTTTTCCCTTGTCTTTTTTCCTCTCCCCTCACTCATGCTGGCCATCTGTGCCCAGATCCCTCACCTGGAAGGCTCTTCCCCCATTGCTTGTACTGCTGTCTTCTGCATATTCTTAAGATATTTACTCAAATGTCACTTTCTTAGTGAGGTCTTCTCCCACCAATCCTTCCTTGCTAACACTCTGTCCCCTTTCCCTGATTAATTTTTCTCCATAGCATTTATCATGTGCCATACTATGTATTTTATTTATTGGATTATAGTCCGTCTTCTCTCCATAGAGTAGAAGCTCCAAGAAGGCAAGGATGTTTGTTTGTTTTTGTTCACTGTAGCATTCCCTGGCATCCCAACAGTGTGCTTAGTTCACAGTGGCATTCTGTAAATATTTATTGAACAAATGAGTGAAGTTTGCTTCCCACGGATTGACCCATATTGGTCTTTTGCTCTTTTGTATCCATTACTTCATTAGGTTTGCTAATAATTTGTTTAAGATTTTTGTTTCTCTGTTCGTAAGAAAAATTAGCCTATAAAATCTCTCCTTTTTATGTGGTTCTTGTCTGGCTTTGTTATCAAAGGAGTTAAAGAAGTTGAGAAATATTTCCTCTTTATCTACTTCTCTTGAAAATTTTGTATAAAACTAGAATTAAAAGTAAAACGTGAGTTTTACTGTATCTAGTATTTTCTTTGTGAGAAGATTTTTTTTTAAGTAAAGATAAAATTTAAAGATTTTCTT
Organism: Tolypeutes matacus; assembly: GCA_026826555.1. Lineage (NCBI taxonomy): Eukaryota > Metazoa > Chordata > Mammalia > Cingulata > Chlamyphoridae > Tolypeutes > Tolypeutes matacus. The sequence goes on along the minus strand of JAKSZT010054380.1, from coordinate 1,537,809 downwards.
CATGAGTAGTTTATTAAACATGTTTCTCTTTGAACTGTTTTTTAAGTTAAGGTTTTATATTTATTAGCACACATATATGGCTATTTAAATTTAAAATAAAGTCAAATAAATTTAAAATTCTTTCCCTCAGTCATACCAGCACATTTCAAGTCTTCAATAGTCACAAGTGATATTGGACAATGCAGCTAAAGGATGCCTTTATCATCACAGAAAGTTCTATTGGATGACACTGGTCTAGAATATTCTTCCCCCAAGGTTTTCATAGCTGGTTCTTTTTAACCATTAAGTCCAAGTACACACATCTCCCCGGAGAGTTTATTGGTTCCTTAATTTGAATTAGCCCACACTTTCACAATATCACTGTTTTATTTTCTTCATGGTCCCATCACTGGCTCAAATGATCTTATTCCTCTGTCCCACCTTGACATATAGATTCCATAAGAACAGACATTTCTGTCTTCTTCATCACTGAATCCCCAAAGGATAGAACAATTACTTGGACATAGTATATGTCCAAAGAATATATGTTAGATAAATTAAGTAGATTGAGTCATTGATCAATAATGGCAATTTGAGATTTGTACCTGATAAAAAGAGGCATGGAGTGGTTCATAAAGTTATTTTAACTTTTCAATCTGTAACATTCCCCTTTGTATTCTTAGTATTTTTCGTTTGTGCCATCTCATTCTCTCTTATTTCTGTTTAATTGATCAGTTGCACAAGAGATTAGCTTACTTCATTAGGTTTTTTCACAAAAACAATTTTGACCTGTTGGTGGTTCCTGGTGTGGTATTTCTCTTTGTCATTAATGTCTGCTCTTTATTATTTATTTTATTCTGCCTTATTTTTTTTTCTGTTGATCCTTTGCTAGCTTTTTTAAAAACTTAGTTCATTAATGTCAAACCTTTTCTTTTTTTCTAATATAAACAAAACATTTATTCTCCTTTGATGTAATGCTTTAGTTGAATACTTCAAATTTAGACATTTGTATTTTCATTTTTAATAAATTTTAAGTGTTCTTTAAATGTCTTCTTTGACCTATGAAGTAGTCATAATAATTTGGAGGGGGGGGAGTTTTATTAAAAATTATTATTCCAAAATACATGAGGATGTTTTTAATTACCCTGCATCATAAGAGAAATCTTTTCTGCATGTTATTGATTCTTAGGAATTTGTTGGAACTTTCTTTAAAACCTGATATTTGGTTAATTAAGAAAGTATATGTATCATGTGTGCTTGAGAAGAATGTTTATTCTATAATTATTGAGTACAGTGTTCCATATGTGCCCATTAAAAATTAATGTTGAATGTATTATCACTGCCCACCCAGAGGTGAGGCTAGAATGACCTGGCAGAGATGGTAGCAGAAGAGGAGGAAGTTCCTTGTCCTCCTTCAGTTTTGCAGTCTTCCTCTAGCTCCACCTACTGGCAGTGTCTAATAAGGAGCAGCTGGCAAAAGAAATATAGTTTGGAGAGCACTAGCATTACCATTACAAAACAGAGTCCAGAAGGGCAAATTTAGGTCTAAGACACAGTAACTTAATGACTGGTATACAAGCTATGAAATGAAGATTATATGTATATAACTCATTTTATTGCTGTTTGCTTTATTGTGCTTCAAAGATATTGCATTTTTTTTTTACAAATTGCATGTTTGTGGCAACTCTGCGTCAAACAAATCTATTGGTGCCATTTTTCCAAAGGCGCGGGCTCACTTTGTGTGTCTGTGTCACATTTTGGTAATTCTCACAATACTTCAAATGTATTTATTATTATTATATCTATTATGGCGATCTGTGATCTGTACTCTTTGATGTTACTATTTTAACTGTTTTGAGGCACCTAACACTGCACCCACAGAAGATGATGAACTTATAGGATTTTCATAGCTATAGAGGAGAAGTCAATGTCTGACTTCAAAACTTCAAAGGACAGGCTGACTCTCTTGTTAGGGGCTAATGCAGCAAGTGACTAGAAGTTGAGGCCAATGCTCATTTCCATTCCAAAAATCCTAGGGCCCTTAAGAATTATGCTAAATCTACTCTGCCTGTGCTGTATAAGTGGAACAACAAAACCCAGATGACAGCACTTACGTTTACAACGTGGTTTACTGAAAAAAGTTTACTGCCAAAATATTACTGCTCATTGAAAATGCACCTGGTCAACCAAGAGCTCTGATGGAGATGAATGAGATAAATGCTGTTTTCATGCCTGCTAACAAAACATCTATTCTGGAGTTCATGGATCAGGTGTCATTTCTACTTCCAAGTCTTATTATTTAAGAAGTACATTTTGTAAGGCTATAGCTGCCATAGATAACGGTTCTTCTGACAGGTCTGGGCAAAGTAAACTGAAAACCTTCTGGAAAGGAGTCACCATTCTAGATACCATTAAGAACATTTATGATTCATTGGAGGAGGTCAAAATATCAACACGAACAGGTGTTTGGAAAAAGCTGATTCTAACCCTTATAGACTTTGAGGGGCTCAAGACTTCATTGGAAGAAGTAACTGCAGATGTGACAGAAATAGCAAGAAAACTAGAATTAGAAGTGGATCCTGAAGACGTGACTGAATTGCTGCAATCTCATGATAAATTTTTAACACATGAGGAGTTCTTATGGATGAGAAAGTGGTTTCTTGAGATGGAATCATCTCCTCTTGGTGAAGATGTGAACATCGTTGTAATGACAACAAAGGATTTAGAATATGACCTCAACTTAGCAGATAATGAGGTGGCAGGATTTGAGAGGACTGACTCCAATTTTGAAAGAAGTTCTACTATGGGCAAAATGTTATCAAACAACATTGCATGATACAGAGAAATCTTTGATGAAAGAAGTCAATTGAGGCAGCAAATTCCATTGCTGTCTTATTTTAATAAATTGCCCCAGCCATCCCAACCTTCAGCAACAACCACCTTGATCAGTCAGCAGCCATCAACATCAAGGCAAGACCGTCCACCAGCAAAAATGTTTCAACTCTCTGAAGGCTCAGAGGATGATTAGTGTTTTTTTTAGCAATAAAATATTTTTAATTAAGGTATGTACATTTTATTTTAGACATAATGCTATTGCACATTTAATAGGCTACTATTAGTTATACTGTAGTGTAAACATAACTTTTATATGCACTGGGAAACCAAAAAATTCGTGTGACTCACTTTATCGCAATATTCACTTTATTGCAGTGGTCTGGAGCTGAACCCACAATATCTCTGAGGTATGCCTGTGATTAACTTATTTATATGCACCCAAGATTCCGAAACATTGCTACAGATATCATTACACCACATAAACCCATAATGGTGGGTCAAAATCTTTCATCTGCATTTGTTAAAACAGCACCTGAGGGAAATGGAGGAGGAGTGATTCAATAATTCTTTTTAGAAATAGCTGGTTTTTATTCTGTCTTGCCTTTTCATATACCGCCGTCAGCCTATATACATCTGAAGTATTTCACATTCAGTAGTAAATGTCCTTTGTTCAATGAACTTTGCAAGATTTCCACAAGATGGAAATCTCCAACACAGTCGATGTTGATTCATTTGTGATGATATGCACCATCCTATCCTTATCATCTTTCTTAGATCTCAGAGATTTGTGATTCGCACAAATAACTTAACTCATCACACTTTGTGAACCACAACAAAGGATTGTTTGTTGCACTCTGATCGGTGCCCTGCGCTAGGCATGTTGGAGCTGCACGGAGGAAAGAGAACCTGGCCTAGAGGGCTTACAATCTGGAAAATGAGGCAAGACACCCTCAACGTTGACGATAGTAGAATCACTTTTATCACTTCTCAAAGTACCAACATGCCTCCACTTTTCTTTGGTGCATACCCTCTATCCAAATCTCCTCCTGTCTCCACTGCCACTTCCACCATCAGATGGAGCGTATTTTTCTCTATGTCATCATCATAAGACCCCAGTCCTTTTCATCCCAACCACCTATTTAGAGAGTCTCATCAGCTCCACTTCCATTCTCTTTACTTCCAATTTTTCTGCTTTTCAATACCCCACCTACACCATTCCTGATTTATCTGCATTACTCAACACTTTGATCATGTTCCTTATCTCCACAGAAAACCTTGGGGCCTACCATTCCCCAAGTGTGTACAAGACATCATCCCAACTCCTAGTCCAGCTTTCAGGTTCCCCTCCTTATCCTGTCTGGTCTTCCTTTCAGCCTTACCGCTCACGTTTTCCCATATCCACTCCCCCATGCTGTTCTTCCAATCTCTTGAGGATGTATCTGCCCTCTTGCCCTCTATGACTAGCGAAGAAGCAAGTTCTGATTATTGCTTTAAGCATCTTTTGGGGAAAAAACTGTTTTGGAAACAAGTTCCATGGGTTACTTCCCTTCAAAAGGGCATCATCTTGATTACCTTTTTCAGTGTTATAATTTGGACTTACAGGATGGTTAATAAATGAAAGAGCTTATTTGTTCACCTCCTGGAAGAAATATAAGGAACTTATTAGTCATTTTTACTGACAATTCCTAAAATAAATGCCCACAAGTTTCACAAATGATTGCTTTAAAATTATATATCTCTTATGGGAACACTTACATAATTTTCAGGGCTTATGACAAAATAAAACATGAAACCTCGTGTTCAAAAATTATGAAGAATTTCAAGATGGCAATAATAGGCCATTAAACTTTCTGAGCTAGGGGCCCTCTACAACTGCACTGTTTGTATTCTCACAAAAACTGGCCCTGAGCCTTCCTTTTTGTTTTGCCTTGATTGCATGGGAGCTTCCAGGAAACATGAGCTAAATGCAATGTATAAATACTTCAACTATATTAACCAAGTCTCCTGATTTGTCTGACAGAGACATACAACCTTTTTGGGTAAAAGAACAGTTTCAGGAACAAGATTGTGTGAATATAATCCTGATTCTATCATTTCCTAGCAGGTTACTTCACTTACCTGTGGCTCAGTTTCCTCATCTGTAAGGCTGGGATAGTAATAGACCCTGTATCATGGAGGTCTTATAAGGATTTAATGAATTAATATAAGACTGTGGCTGGCATGTAGAATACACTTTAGAAGTCTGGGCTATTAAAATTAGTTCTTTCTTTTAAGAGCTTTCTGATTTTAAATTTTTGTCTGTTATTGAATGTTATCATTCTGGGGTTACCTTTTATTACAAGCTATTGAAGTATCAATTAGAAAGAACATCCAAGAAAATTACAGAGTAACTCAAATTCTACTTGTTACTAGGATTGAGGCAAAAACAACAAGAAGCATGCAAATCTTGGTGCCAGGTCTAAATTAATTAAATCTTGGTTGATTTAATTATTCATTCTTTCAAAAAACATTGTTTTGACTACTGATTTTCAAGGAGCTGGAAAAACATAGAGGAACAGAACTTAGTCTCAACTATTAGAATATGTAATTCAGAACCACAATGAAGGTGAGCACATTCAGTCAGGACATCTGAAGGAAATGAACTTCATTCAGCCCTGGGTGAGGATATGGTGGAGAGCATTTGAGAAGCCTTTTTAGAGAAGGTGAAGTTAAGCTGCCTCTAAAAGATGAGTAAGAGTTTCCCAGGCAGATTCATTAAGAGGTAAAAGTATATATAAATGGATGATGATGATGCAAAAAAAGTAAAGCACAATAAGGAATACCAGGAGATTTAGTGTGATGGAAGCTTAGGATATAGGTTAAGGGTGAGAGTAAAGAACTGAGTCATAAGATTGTAAGTAATGTAATTCTAGATCTCAGGAATGGCTTAGTGTACCACACAGTCACCATGTGGAGCTATGAGAGGTTTTGACCATGGGAGTGGGAAGGTGGGAGGGGAGTATATATATATACTTATATATATGGTGGTTACCAAGTGAAGTGACTACTTAAATGGCACTTCTTGTCTGAGCAGGATCAGAAATGAGACCCTGTTCCCCTCACTGCACAGCTGATCGAGGGGAAGATGCCTGATCCAAACCAATCAAATTATCTCTATAAGAGATACAGCTTGAGAGGGAAGCAAGGTTGAGGGAAAATATTTTTGTTTAGTTGATTTGGTTTAGTTTTTGTGATAGAGGAAGCTCGAATGTTTCCTGGGAAAGAGGGAAGGAAGGAAGACGGTTAGGAGGGAGGGAAGGAGGGAAGAAAAAGTGAGGCTCCAAGATGAAGCCATTAAAGACACACAAAATAAAAGAAGAAACTGATGGAATATGGTCTTAGAGAAGGTGGAAGCCAATAAGATAATATCATGTTGAAAGTTTTAGTCTTGGAAAGAAAACTGCATCTTTCTTCTAAGAAAGGGGAAAAAGAAGATTGTTGTGAATGATTTTCACATCATTGGAATACCAAGGTTATCAGAAAAAGAACATTACATTCCTAGAAGATTCAAGATTTCAATTGATAATCATTCATTTAAAATGACAATCATAGAGCTAGTGTTGAACAATGAGCATTAGATTTAACATTAAAATATTTGACACTTAAGAATATTGCACTACACAAATACTTCTAGACCAAGTACCAAGTAGAATTTGAAATTAAAATGGCTGTTTTAACCAATGTGACTTTAATATTACAACCAATTTCAAGAATCTATCCATTGGTAGAATTTACATGGTATTATCTTTTTTGATCGTAGAACTTAAAGAGAAATTTGGCCTGGAATGGTAATAAAGGGTTCTTGTTAAATGATGCATTTACTTTGGGGAAAGGCAAGTGTTTTTCATTAAACATCAATGTAAGTATACATTGAACTTTCCATTTCCAAAAAATTAAACCAGTAAAAAATGGAAAGAAATCGTGGAAGAGGTCCAATCGGTCTTGCCAGTGATGGATGATTTTTAATGTGGATTCTTTAGACTCTTAGAGATTCTAAAGCCTATTAAAATAAGAGTCAAATTGCATTTGGGGAGTCTATATATTTAATTTCCTAAATAAACAATTAAATAAGAATTGGAAGTATCCAGATGGAAAACTTATTCTCAATTCCCTGAGAGGTTCCAAATAAGCTCCAGGTTCCACAAATTCAGTTTTCAGTGGGCCACTCGATATGCATTTTGAGTTTTGGAATAGTTTCCATTCCACTTCATAGTGATCTTTGTAGGTGGAATTTTATCAGATATTACTCTCAGAATCAGACAAAGCACCAGGCAGCAGGTCAGAGAGGGACTCATGGGGAATGGGGGTACCTATTATAGAGCTAACATTAAGAGCATCAAGGATGGGATTATGGGTGCTGAGTTCTACTTCAATGTAGTCAACAAAGTCACCAATGCCAAGCTCTTGCTAATGTCAGGTTTTGTACTTGCTGGGGTCAGACATTAGTTGGCAATTGCTATTTCCTATCAGATCACTTTGGAGATTAGATGGGTATTAGTCAGCTAAAGGGGTGCTGATGCAAATTACCAGAAATCGGTTGGTCTTTATAAAGTGCATTTATTTGGGGTAGAAGTCCATAGTTACCAGGCCATAAAGCATAAGTTTCTTCCTTCACCAAAGTCCATTGCCACGTGCTGGAGCAAGACAGCTGCGGACGTTTGCCAGGGTCCAGGCTTCTTGGGTTCCTCTCTTCCTGGGGCTGCGTTTTTCTCCGGGCTTAGCTCCTTTGTTTCCTCCACAAGGTCAGTTGTAGACTATGAGGCTTTCTAGACTTTGCTTCTCTCCACAAGGCCAGCTGTAGACTATCAGGCGAATGGCTTGTCTCTATCCCAGGGCCTTCTCTCCTTCCTCAAGACCAAGCTCTCTTACTTCCCAGGGCTCCAGCTCAAGACTCCAACATCAAATTTCTCTTTGCCAGGCCTTTTATATTTTATTTCCCACCCACCAAGGGGTGGGGCTCAATGCCCTACTGACATGGCCCTGTTAACACCCTAATCATAACTTAATCATGCCCAGATTAGCAGACCAGTTTACAAGCATAATCCAATATATATTTTTGGAATTCATAATGACATCAAATTGCCCAATGACTACAGTTGGCAAACACCATTTTTAGGTGCCTCACCATTTTTGGTCATGGCCAAATGTGTGTTGGTGCTGAAAAGCCGCACAGATATCTGTCTCTATATGCATAATTATCTTTGACAGAGCTATGGCACAGCTAATACAAGTTACTTATGTTTGCATTTAGATGGTATTATATAAACTCCTGCATTATGTGGAGACAAAAGACCTGTACTAGAAGCCAAAACCCAGATTTGATCACTTGCTTTACCACACTCCAGCTTTGAGATCCAAACTTAACTTTTTGTGTTTCAATTTATTCATCTGTAAAAGAAGATAATAATACTTATCCTGCCTATTTCATATGGAGCTTTGACATTTATAAGTGGAAGTTTTAAATTTTAATAAAGTTCATTTTTTTCTTTTTCTTTTTTTTTTTAAGTTTGTACTTTCAGATTCTATCTAAGGAATCTTGGCATAACTCAAGATCACAAATTTTTTTTCTTCTATGTTTTCTTCAAGAAGTTTCAGTTTTAGGTGTTATCTTTAGGTCTATAATTCATTTCAAGTTGATTTCCATATGCAGTGCAAAGTAAAAGTTGAAGTTTTGTATAGTTTGTTTTCCTGCCTGTTAATTTATTTCATAAGGTTGGCCATTTGTTGAAAATAGTATTATTTTTCCATGAATTGGAAGTTTTTGTTGAAAATCAGTTGACTCACTATTCTGTTCCATTGTTCTATTTGTTTATTTTACATCAATTCCACATTGTCTAAATTATTGTAGCTTTATAGTGAGGCTTGAAATCAAGTAATGTGAGTTCTCCAACTTACTCTTTAAATAAGATTGTTAAGAAAACGAAAAAACAAGCCACTAACTCAAAGAAAGTAGTTGTAAAGCACATACCTGATAGATGACCTGTAAACAGATTATACAAAGAACTCTAAACACAAAAAGACAAACATCTCAATTAAAAAAATGATGAAAAGATTTGAGCAGACACCAGAGAAGAGAGGCAGATGGCAAATAAGCATATGAAGAGATGCACAACATGAAACATTAGGGAAATGTAAATCAAAACCATAATGAGAGAGAGTCCTCTATATACTTACTTGAATGACTAAAATCTAAAAGATTGACAATAAAAAGAGCTGGCAAAGATGCAGATCAACTGGAAATTTAAGGTATTGCAGGTGGAATACAAGATTGTATAATCACAATGGGAATTTGTTTGGAAGTTTCTTATAAAGTAAAATATACACTTAACATACAATCCAAAAATTACACTCTTTAGTGTTTAACTAAGATAAATAAAAACATTTGTCCACTCAAAGACCCACAAAATTTTAAAAACTGTATTCACAATTGCCAAAAGCAGCTAGAAACTCTAATCTTCAACCAATGAATGGAAAAACAAACTGTAGTACATATCTGTACATGGAATGCGTTTCACCAATAAAAGGGAATGCACTATTGACACATGCCATAACATGGATGTATCTCAAAGGCAATTTACTAGGTGAAAGAGTCCAGGCACAAAGGGTTATGTACTGTATGATTTTTTTCAAATAACTTTCTGGAAAAGGCAAAATTATATGGACTGACATCAAACTACTAATGGCCATGGTTGCAGCAAGGAAGAGATTGATTGCAAAGGGACATGAGGGAAATTTCTGGGGTGATGGGCTCTTCTCTACTTTGACTGTGGTAGTGGTTATATAACTGTAAACATCTGCACAAAAATAATAGACCTGTATAGCTAAAAAGAGTGATTTTTACTACATGAAATTATATCTCCAAAAACCTGACATTTTAAAAAAGATTTTTACTCTTATTTACTTTATGCCCCCCCCCTTCCCCCAGATGGTTTGCTTGTCTATCTGCTCATTGTTTGTGTGCCTTCTCCAGGAGGCACTGGGAACCAAACCCAGGACCTCCCACATGAGATGTGAGTGCCCAGCCGGCTGAGCCAAATCCACTTCCGGCGGGCTGCTGTGTCTGTTAGCTGCTCCATGTGACAGGGGCGGTATCTAGTTCTGTTACATAGGGAGTTGGCATCTAGCTCTATTGTGGAGTTGGCATCTAGCTCTATTGTGGTGGGAGGTGGCTTCTGCTCGTCTTCTTTTAGGAGGCACCGGGACGAACCTGGGACCTCCCATGTGGTAGGCAGTTGCCCAAGTGGTTGAGCTACATCTGCTTCCCAAACCTGACTTTTTAAAAAGTCATTAAGTGGTCAGTGTAAATGTCCTGCCACATAAAGGCAATTGTTACAGCTTCAGACGTTACACTCTCCATTTGGAGAATCAAGGGCCAATATTTTCCATGTGGCAAATGAGGTTGTGATCCTAGGCAAGACTGTATGCTCCTCCTCTGAGGCAGCTCTACCTCTAATTTTACTTTCTTAATAATATTTAGGGTACTTACAAATGTCTATCATATCTCTACTTATCTATGTGTCATGTTACCTATCATCTATCATCTCTATCTATCCATCTATTTTTCTATCTCATACTCTCTATATCTAACTCTCTACTTTTCTTATTTATCTATATCCTCTCTCTATCAATAACTATCATCTATTGTTTATCTAACACCTATGTATATATGTATGTATGTATGTGTCTAGCTAGCTAGCTAGCTATCAACTATCTATCATACCATGAATGGACCTGGTCAGGAAATGTAGAATGATGACCAGGAAGCACTAATGCCCGTTTGAGTTCAGAGGTCATAAATTTAAAATGAGCATGGATTTACTTTTTTCTACCACATTCAACATCATGGAATGGCAATGAGCAGGCAGAATTGGGTTAAGCCAGGATCTGTGTGTGGCCAGATGCAGTGCCATGAATTGAAAACATGCACTGGAGTTGGGGATTTACACAAAGAAGAAATTATCGTGATAGGAACCAGAGAATTTAAGATGGGAATGGAGGGAAGTGTGGCTTGAAATTGACATTTTGTGGGAGTTGAACTTCCTGGTAATGACAAGGTCTAGGGTACAATCACAGAAGTGAGTTATTAAGGCAAAGTGGGCAACAAGATCTGTGGAGGAGAAACAACCAAGGAATTGAAAGTCCAGGGTTAGGTAAAGCTCCTCTTGATGGGACTTGGCTTTCTGTCCCCAAACACGGTGCTCTTACCTAGGAACATAATATATTTGCTTTGTGAAGCCAAACCCTATCAAGATACTAATGCATGGGTTTTAAAATTTGTCTATTGAAATTAGGTGCTATTAGTCAAAGAAGCAAACTGAAATAAATTTACATAAAAAGATTGTTTCAAATAGACTATAGTGGCCACTTAACTTCCATTTGGCTGAAATAAACACATATCTCAGGAAGTGATAAAACAAAAACACAAAACTTGAGGTATGATGGAGAAGATGTGATCCAACGATAGCAAACATAGCATAGTTGATATATATGAAACACTGTACCCAATGCCGCAAGAATGCATGTTTTCCTGCATAAAGCAAGATAAAACAAATTACCAAGGATTCAAATCATAGAGGATACGTTTCTCATTGATATACAGTGCTACTTTTGTCAAGAAACAAATGTACATTTGCAACCAACTCTATTTCAGGGATCTTTGTTGGTTTATTTATCTGCACCCAATCTCTCATCATATTTAAAAGAGCAGATTTTAATTATTCTTGCTATCTAAAGGTTCAAGTCTTTCAAATTTGCTCTTTTTCAAAACTGCTTTGGCTATTATTGATCCTTAGCTTTTCCATATAAAACACTAAACACTAAACTCCCTTTACTATTTCCTTTATTATAAATCTGCTTGTGACAAAAACCTCTTTGATTTTGTTTTCTGAAAATGTCTATTTGAAAAGAATATGAATTATCCAATTGTTGGGTGCAGTATAGCTATTAGATAAATTAGTATACTGTACTGTTCATATAGTCTATATATTCAATATGTATCAATATATGTATATATGTGTTCAACATAACTGACGATGAAAAAAAACAGTCATGTGTGCAATGAAGTTTTATTTTTCCTTCATTTTTTTGGGAAATATTAAAATGCCTAAATAGAATGTGGTTCCACAGAATATCTTCTACATTGATGGCATGTAAATTGGTGAAACCACTTTGGAAAACAGTTCCACATTAAATTATAAAGTTAAATATTCATATACATTATGACTTAAAATATAATTTTTTTGTATATTCATAAGCAAAACTTTCATATGAGAAGTCTTGTAACAGAACTATACACTGAAAAGAATCCAAAAGCTTATCAATAGGAAAGTGCATGAAGAAACCCAAAATCAAATGTAAACAAAGACATAGACACTATTTTTAAATAAACTTTAGCTCTATAGAATTAAATGTAAAAATAAGCCCATGAGATTATATGTAGCATATACACAGGAGATTGTATACATCACCATATCATTTTTTTATAAGGTTGAAAAAAATCTTAAATACAAAACATAATTTTAAGGAAAATCTAGAGATGCAATATAGCTATAGAATGAGGAAATCACAGAAACAATGTAACAGCTTGTCAGTAGCAGCAGGAGCCAGAGAGCAGAGATACTTGGTTGAGGTCATGCCGGTTCTGACAACAAAGGGTGCCAGCAGCACGGCAGCTGTGGGCTCTGGGAAACACCTTTTAGCATTTGCTTCTCCAGCTTTAAGATCAGTCGTGGCCTCTTGCAATTTCAAATATCTGGCTTAACTCACTCTTCTCCTTTTGCTACTCCACTTCCTCTACTGTATTTGTACCCAATACTGCAGGTTAAAATCCTCTAAAGTGCCTAGAGAAGGTTTTATTTTCCAAATTGGAAAATTCTTTCACATAAAGAATGTAAAATTCTAACCAAAAGAAAGCTGGCGAAGTTACATTTTTATCAAACAGATGTCTTTAAGAATTAAAGAAGTATTGGGGTAAAGAGAGTCACTATACAGTGATAATATATTTGAGTGTCAAGGTGATATATCAGAACTTTAAACATGTCTACATCTAATAAAATACTTTAAAAATATGCAAAGCAAATATTGACAGAATTACAGGGAGATAGAAAAAATCTATCAATATGTTAAGAACTTCAAAATACTTCTCTTTATTATAAATATGTCAAGCAGATGAAAAGTCTGTTTATATTAAAGCTATAAACAATTTATTTAAATGTATCCCCAACATTTAGAGAATACACATACTTTCAAGCACACTAGGAATTTACAAAATTTTTCTCAAGCATTATTTCTTAAAGCAGGTCTCAGGAGTTCAAGTTTACTGACCATAATAATTGTGTTGAAAGTTAAAAGATATATATCTTAACTTAAAATCCCTATATATTTGTAAGTTTTAAAAAGACATTCTTAACCACTCATAGTTTATGTAACAAATTGGAATGGAAATTAAAAATTCCTAGAACTATATTTCTCTTTCTTTATTAGAGAAGTTGTGAGTTTACAAAACAATCATGCATAAAATAGAGGATTCCCATATACCACACCACCACCAACACCTTGCATTGGTGTGGAACATTTGTTACAATTGATGACAGCACATTTTTATAATTGTACTACTTTCAAAGTCCATGATTTAATTTTCATTGTTAGTGTAGTGTAGTTCCATGGATTTTTAAAAAATTTTCACTCTTTTACCATGTATACAAGCTAACATTTCCCCCTTTTGATCATATTCATGTATATATTTGAGTGCTGTTAATTGTGTTCACAATGTTGTGTTGCCATAACCATCTCCATTACCAAAACATTTCTCTCATCCCAAATAGGAGCTCCATACATTTTAAGCCTTAACTTCCCCTTCCCTATGGCCATGCCGTACCTTGGTAAACTATGTTCTAGGTTCTGACTCTATGAGTTTCCTCCTTCTAATTGTTTCAAATCAGTGAGATCATACAATATTTTTCCTTTTGTGTCTGACTTATTTCACTCAACACGATGTCTTCAAAGTTCATTAATGTCGCTTGTATCAGGACTTCTTTTTCACGGCTGAATAATATTCCATAGTATGTATATACCACATTTTATTTATCCATTCATTGGTTGAAGGACACTTGTGTTGCTTCTATCTTTTGGCAATTGTGAATGATATAGCCATGAATATCAGTTTGTAAATATCTGTTCAAGTCCCTGCTTTCAATTTTTTGGGGTATATACCTGGCAGAGGGATTGTCAGGTCATGTGGTAGTTCTATACTTAGCTTTCTGAGGAAAAACCAAAATGTCTTTCAGGGAGCCTGCATTTTTTGCATTGCGACCAGCAATGAATGTGTGTTCTTATTTTCTTTTCCATTTTTTTTTTAGCAGGCATTCTAATGGATTTGCAATGATATCTCATTGTGGTAATAATTTGCATGTCCCTAATGGCTAATGATGTTGAACCTCTTTTCATGTGCTTACTGGCCATTTATCTTCACTGGAGAGATGTCTGCTCAAGAGTTTTGCCCATTTTTAAATTGGGTTGTTTGTCTTTTTGTTGTTAAGTTGAAGGTTTTCTTTACATATTCTGGATTTTAATCCTTTATTGGATATGTGGTTTCCAAATTTTCTCAAATTGTGCAGGTTGTCTTTTTACTATCATGGAAAAGTCCTTCGAGTAACAAACGTTTTTAATTTTGATGAGGTCACATTTATCTATTTTTTCTTTTGTTGCCTATGCTTTGGGTCTAAAGTTTAAGAAACTTTCAGTATAATGTTAAATAACAGTGGTTACAGTGGACATCCTTGTCTTGTCCCAGGTCCCAGGGGGAAAGCTGTAGGCTTTTCTTATATGCCCTTTATCATGTTTGAGGACATTTCCTTCTATTCCTATTTTCTTAAGTGTTTTGTTTTGTTGTTTATTACAAATGATGCTGGATTTTTTCAAATGTCTTTTATGCATCAGTTAAAGTGATAATGTGTTTTTTCCCCCTTCATTGTGTTAATGTGATGTATTACATTAATTTATATTCTTATGTTGAACCAACCTTGCATACCAGGGATAAATCCCACTTGATCGTGGTGTATAATTCTTTTAATATGCTGCTGGATTCAGTTTGCTTTTATTTTGTTGAGGATTTTTGCATCTATATTTATAAGAGATGTTGGTATGTAGCTTTCTTTCTTTGTGGTATCCTTATCTGGCTTTGATATGAGGATGATGTTGGCTTCATAGAATGAGTTAAGTAGTGTTCCCTCTCCTTCAATTTTTTCAAAGAGTTTCATCAGAATTGGAGTTGTCTTCTTGGAATGTTTGGTAGAATTCCCCACTGAAGCCACCTGATCCTGGCTTTTCTTCGTTGGGAGGTTTTTGGTTACTGAATCCATTTCTTTACCAGTCATTGGTATGTTGAGATCTTCTATTTATTCTTGAGTCAATATAGGTAGTTTTATGTGTTTCTAAGAATGTGTCCATTTCATCTGGGTTATCTGATTTATTAGCGTAGAGTTTTTCATAGTATCTTCATATAGTCGTTTTTATTTCAGCATATCAGTAGTAATGTCCACCTTTTCATTTCTGATTTTTGTTGATTGTATCTTCTTTTTTTTCTGCATCAGTCTATTTAAAGATTTGCTGATTTTATTGATTTTCCAAAGAGCCAACTTTTTGTTTTGTTGATTCTCTCTATTGTTTTGTTGTTGCTGTTGTTCTTTCTTTCCTTTATCTCCACTCTAATCTTTGCTATTTCATTCCTTCTGTTTGCCTTGGATTTAGTTTGCTCTTGTTTTCCTGGTTCTTCCAGCTTTGAGGTTAGGTATCTGATTTGAAGTCTTTCTTGTTTTTCAGTGCAAGCAGTTAGAGCTTTGAATTTCCCTCTCATCACTGCCTTTGCTGCATCCCCTAAGTTTTGTTATGTTGCATTTTCATTTTCCTTTGCCTCAAGATATTTCCTAATTTCATTTCCGATTTCCTGTTTAACCCATTGGTTGTTCTAAGAGTATGTTGTTTAATTTCTACACATTTGTGAATTTTTCCTTTCTCCCTCTGTTATTGATTTCTGGCTTCATTCCATTGTGATTAGAGAATATACCTTGTATAATTTCAATATTTTTGAATTTATTGAGACTTGTTTTATGACCCAACAGATGGTCTATCCTGGAGAATGATCCAGGTGCATTTGTGAAGAATGTGTATTCTATTTTCATTGGTTGCAGTGTTCTATGTCTGTTAGATCTAGTTGGTTTAGTGTGTCATTCGAGTCCTGTACTTCCTTATTGATCTTCTGAGTAGATGTTCTATCCATTATTGAGAGTGGTGTATTAAAATTTCCTACTATTGGGAAGTGGGTGTAGCTCAGTGGTTGAACACCTCTTTCACAGGTATGAGATCCTGGGTTCAATTCCCGGAATCTCCTAAAAAAAATCTCCTACTATTAATGTAGAATCATCAATTTCTCCCTTCATATCTGTCAGTATTTGCTCCATATATTTTGGGGCTCTGTTTTTAGATGCCTATTTATTTATAATTGTTACATCTTCCTGGTGGATTCTTCCCTTTATCAGTATGTAGTGACTATCTTTGTTCCTTGTAACTCATTTATCTGATATTAGTATCACCACTCCTGTTCTCTTTCGGTTTCTATTGGCATGGTATATTTTTTCCATCCTTTCACCATCAATCTACCTGTATCTTTGATTATAAGGTGAATCTCTTTCAGATAGCATATAGTTGAGTCATGCTTTTTTAAATCCATTCTTCCAATCTCTGTCTTTTGACTGGAAAGTTTAATCCATTTACATTTAAAGTCACTACTGAAAACACAGGATTTTCTTCTGCCATTTTGCTGTTTAGCCTTTGTAAACCTTATACCTTTTTTTTGGTCCCTCACCTACATTAAAGCTTACTTTTATATTTATTTACTTTCTTGTTTTGTACCATATTGAGCACCTTCTCATTTCTGTCTAGATATATTTTTCATCTGTTTTCCTTGTGGTTACCATGGGGTTAGATTTTAACATCTTAAATATATAACAATTAAATTTAGTTTGATGCCAACTTAACTTCAATAGCATGCTCATATAATTTTCCTATATCTCTCTGTCAGCCCATCATTTTTTGGTACTTCTTACCACTTATATTTTTGTACATTTTATGTCCAAAACCCTAGGTTTTTCATTACTTTTTATGTATTTGCATTTTAGCATCTGCAGTAAGTAAGAAATGGATTTATATACCAAACAATATAATACAAGAATACTGACATTTATAATTAACTGAATGGTTTCCTTTACCACAGGTCTTTATTTCTTTATGATGCTTTGAAACACTGTCTAGAGTCTCTTCTTTTTCAATTTGAAGAACTCCCTTTACCATTGCTTGCAGGGCATGTCTAGGTGGTAATGAATTCTCTCAGCTTCTGCTTTTCTGAGACTGTCTTAAACTCCCCCTCATTTTTTAAAAGATTTATTTATAAACTTTATTATTTTTTAATATTTATCCTCTCCCCCTCCCCCAGATAGTTCTCTCATATTTCTGCTAATTGTTTGCTTTCATTCTCCAGGAGACACTGGGAACCAAACCGGGACCTCCTACATGGGAGGTGAGTGCCCAACAGCCTGAGCCACATCTGCTCCCTGCAGGCTGCAGAGACTGTTGGCTTGTGGCATCTGCTCATTTAGATGTCCGCTCATTGCAGTAAGTTTGGTTTCTAGCTCATTTTGCAGCGGTGCAGCATCTGGCTCATTGCTGCGGGTGTGGTGTCTAGTTTGTTGGGGCAGGTGCAATATCTGCTCATCTTCTTTTGGAGACATCAGGACCCAAACCCAGGACCTCCTTTGTGGTAGGTGGGCACCCAACTAGTTGAGCCACATCCTTTTCCTGCCCCCTTATTTTTGAAAATGGTTCTTATCCAATATGAAAACCTTGGCTGGCTGTTGTTTTCCTTCAGCACTTTAAGTATTTCCAACCTTTGCTTTCTTACCTCCACAGATTCTGATGAGAAATCGGCACTCAATCTAATTGGGACTCCCTTGTTCATAACATGTTGTTTATCTCTCGCAGCTTTCAGAACTCTCTCCTTGTCCTTTGCATTCAGTAGTATAATTAGTATATGATGGGGTGTATTTTTCTTCATGTTCATCCTGTTTGGTGTTTGCTGAGAGTCTTGAATGTATATTTGCGTCTTTTGCTTAGTTTGGGAAGCTCTTTGTCATTATTTCTTCAGATATTCTATCTGCCTCTTTCTTTCTTTCTTCTCCTTCTGGGACTCCCATAATGCATATATTGGTGTGTTTGATGATATTCCATAGCTGTCTTAAGCTATATTTTTTCTTTTAATATTTTTTTTCTTTTTGTTCCTCAGCCTGACTCATTTCAAGTGTCTTATCTTCAAGTTCATTGATTTTTTTCTTCTCCCATCTCCAATCTGCTCTTGAATCCCTCCTGGGGGCATTTTGCATTTCTGTTATTGCAGTTTTCAACTCCAGTCATTCTATTGGTTCCTTTTTAAATTTCTGTCTCTATACTTATTCACGCATATCGTTCATCTATTGTTTTCCTGATATCCTTTAATTCTTCCTCTGTACTCTCCTTCATCTCCTTGAGCATTTATAAGATAATTTTTAAAAGGCATTGTTCAATATGTCCACTTTCTCGTCTTCTTCATTGGTATTATCTGTATTTTTATCCTTTTTTTTTTTTTTAGGATGGGTTATTATTTCTTATTACTTTGTATGTCTTGTACTCTTGTTGCACCCTGTACATTTTAATATTTTAAAATGTTAACTCTGGGGTTTACTCCCTGTGATGTCTGTTTCTTGGTTTTGTAAGCATCTGGTGATAAGACAGATTTATTTGTGCTTCAGACTCCCCAACAGGAAGGTCTTCCCAAAACGGAGAATGCCAGGTTTTCCTGTCTTTCTGGGCCACTGTCTTGTACTGAGCTTTTGCTTTTTTGTTGTTTTGGAGTCCCTCTGTTGATAAGAATTTGGTTGTCCCTTCTGTTTCCCAGAGGACAAACCTCCCTCTCCCAGGTTTTTGAAGCCTTTGTCTGAGACTGACTGCTTCTACAGTTTTTCACACTCCTTCCATCATCTCATGCTGCTTTTGCCTGGAAAGAAAATTCTGGGAGAAGTGTCACCCTGGGTAGCACTGTCCCAATTTAGTCTTTCCCAGCCAAAGCAGAATCAGGCACCCACTGGGAACAGACCAGTTCTAAAGTGCCCTGTGGAGGGGTTCAGCAAGTGCACAAAAAGCTTCTACAATGGCTCTCCAAAGCTGAGATTTCTGGGCTTGCCCAGAAAATGCAACCCCTCAGCTAACTGTCCCCCTTCCCCCTAAGGAAGTGCTGCATTTTAAAATCTCCGTTGCCTCCGCCCCTGTCCTGGGAAGGTTGAAACAATGGCTGCCCCCACCTTTGTCCGGGGTGTGTTGAAGCAATAGTTCCCGTCAGAGCCTGGACCCAGTGATCTGAATTCTAATCAAAAGCCATGATCAGTAACTGGCAGTGCCCACCCTTGTTCTTGAACAAAAAGATTTTTAAGTCTTTTTCTGTCACTAACAGTTGCCCAGGGACATGGGATGGGTGCTGGTAGCAGCTGTGCCAATGGATCAATTTATAGTTCTTTACCATAATTTATCAGCCTCTTCTTCCTGCTTTTCCCTGGATGCTGTACAGTGTTCTTCTGGCCTCTGGAGTTTCAAAATAGCTGTTTCAGGCTGTTCCTGCCTGTTTCATAGTTGTTTTGGTGGAAGGACTGATTTCTGGTGCACCCTCCATCATCTTCCAGGAAGTTCCCTGGAACTATATTGTTTTTTGTTTGTTTGTTTGTTGTTGTTTTTTAAATATATTTTTTATTTATTTTTAAAAGATACTTAGATTACATAAATTGTTACATAGAAAATATATAAGGGATTCCTACATGCCCCACTCCCCAGACCTCCCACTTTTCCCCACATTAACAACTTCTTTCATTAGTGTGAAACATTCATTGCAATTGATGAACACATTTTAGAGCATTGCCACTAAGCATGGACTATAGTTTACATTGTAATTTACACTCCCACTCAATTCTGTAGGCCACAGCAGGATACATAATGGCCTATATCTATCACCGCAATGTCATCCAGGTCAATTCCAAGTCCTAAAAATATCCCCATATTACACCTCTTTTTCCCTCTCCCTGACTTCAGCACCTCCACTGACCACTGTCTCCACACCAATGATATGATTTCTTCCATTGCTAGAATCACAATAAGTCTATAGTAGAACACCAGTAAGTCTGCTCTAGTCCATATTTTATTCACCAATCCTGAGGATTCTGGGATAGTGATGCCCACTCCACCTCTGATTGAGAGGGTGCTTTGATCCCATATGGCTGATGGATGGGACTCTCTTGCTTGCAGTTGTAGACTCTCTCGGTTCCTTGGTGGCGGTTGTCCATCCTCACCTCCCTGTCAGCTGTCCTGGGTGAGTCCAATGAACTGGAGAGTAGGTGCTGCAACTCCACTGAGGCTCAGGGCCCAGCCAGCACATGGACAGACCAGAGATTCAAGTCTCCTGGACGTACACCTACCAACTCTAGCACCAACTATAGATTCAAACAAAGGGGACAGAAGAGGCATGTGTAGAGAAGTCACATCTGAGTCCAACTCTGTCACACTTGGGGACACAATCTCCAAAGTAGGGCTCACTGGCAAGGCACCAAACTCTGGAGCTGTCCACCACGACTGCAGGACCTGGGTGTCTCCAGAGCCCTCAGGAGCCCCATTGTCTGGGGTAGTATCCACTTAGGCTATCTATGAGATTCTGCTGAGACCCTGGAACTATATTTTAATAAATACATTGCATATCAGAACTTAGAGATGTACAAGAGTGGTGCTATAAAGGAAGTTTAGAACCTTAAATAGTAAAACAATTCTTAAACTTATTACAAAGAAAAGTAGAAAGGATGTAAACTAAAGGCTTAAAATTAAGACATTAGGGAATGAACAGAATGATCTCAAAGGAAAACATTATAGAGAAGATGAAAGTGGCCAAGAATTGTTTCTTTGAAAAAACAAAACAAACAAAACACTACAAAACTGACAAATCTCAAAAATCTCTGGCAAGACTGATCAAAGAAAAAAGAAAGCAGAGACAAATAATGTCTTAATGTAAAAGCAGGCATAACTAAATGTACAGCAGAGGTTAAAAATATAACATGGCAATGCTGTCAACAAGCATACACCAGCAATTGTGAAAATAAACAAAATGGAAATATAACATACTAAAACTGACTCCAGAAAAATTATTTTTTAAAAATTGAAACCATAGTTATAAATCTCCCAAAGAAGGAAAAATGTGGCCCAAATAATTTTACTGGCAAGTTTTACCAAGGATTTCAGGTACAATTCATCTCAATCTTTTGTCAATTCTTCCAACAAATAGATGATGAAATACTGCTCTGCAAATTTTATAAGACCAACATAACTCTGACACCAAAACCAAGCACTAGCATTTTAAAAAAGAAAAGTTGTAATAGTGACTTGCTCATTAATATAGATACAAGAATATTAAATGCAGTATTAAAAAATTGAATAAAAACTTAGAAAACAAGCCAAGACAAGTCTGGTTTTATATTATTTATGAAAGTGTATAATTTAGCATATTAATGGATCACAAAAAATAAAATCATTTCAATCTATTCAACAAAACCTTAAGATAACATTCAAGATATATTTATAATTACAAACTTTTAGTAAACTAGGAGAGTAGGGCACTTTGCACCTGATAAAGAAAACCTATAAAAATACTATAGCACTTGTCATCCTAAATGAGGAAACATTAAAACCCTACCCGTTATTCCTACTTGTACATTCCTTGATAGTGCAATGATGCAGGAAGAATAATCATTTAAGCAACAAAAGGATTAAGAAGGAAGAAATAAATGAGGTATTAGTTTCAGGAGATGTAATGTTTTACATAGAAAATCAAAATAACTTGCAGATAAATTATTAGAAGTAATTCACAAATACATTTATTTAATTTTACTTCATTTGTTTTGAATTTAAAATTTAAATTTCTATTAACTGCCCAAAATATATAGAAACTATAATTTAAAAGGATTTTTCCATTTAAAATACTAAATTAATAAATATCAAGAACCTATTTGAAAAAATCCTGGCAAGAAGTACCCAAGCTTCTACAGGAAGATTCTAAAACCATATTAAGAGACATTTTTAAAAGTAGATCAGGAGCAGATGTGGCTCAAGTGGTTGAGTGCCTGCTTCCCACATGGGAAGTCCCAGGTTCAGTTCCCAGTGCCTCCTAAGAACAACAAACAAACAAACAAATGAAAAAACTAAGTCTGTGAAGCCAATGTGGCTCAATGGTTGAGTTCTGGCTTCCCACTTACATGGTCCTGGCTTCAATCCTGAGCCCTGGTACTTCAAAATATATATATATAGAGAGAGAGACCTAAATAAAAGAAGACATATACTGCATTCATAGAAATAAAACTAATTCTTAAGATGTCAATTTTTAAAAAATCAACCTATAGATTCAAAGTAATTCCAATCCAAATCCTAAATGGGATATTTCTTAAAACTTGATAAATTGTGAAATTTATATGGAAGAATAAATTTTTAAGACTAAGCAAGATACTTCAAAAGAAGGAGAGCAGGGAAAGGAAACTTGCCCAACCCAGTATTAATTCCATGAAGGTTAAGTTAGTGTGGTATTGGCCCCTAAACATAATATCTAATAGAAAACACAAAGAGCTTGGAAAGAGATCTGTGCACATAAAGAACTTTGGTTTATGAGAGATGTAAGAACAACATAACAATGGAAAAAGAAAGGCATATTAAAAATGGTTACTGAAATGGACAAAGATAAAACTGCATCCTGACCTCACACCATATACAAAAATACATTCAAGATTGATTTATTGTTTTAAATGTTGAGGGAAGAAATTTGGAAATTTTTAATAGTACAAATAATTGAACAATTTTTAGCTACTGGAATAAAGAAGAACATTTAAAACAAGAAACAAAACATACTATCTACACAAGAAAATATTGAAATTTTGACTATATTAAAGTTACAAATGTGTTCATTGAAAGACACCTTAAGTAAAGTAAATAAAGTAATAAACAGGGAAACAATATTTGTTATATTGATGCTGACAAAAGATCAGCATCAAAAATTTATAAAGAATTCCTTCAAATACATAAAAAAATACATACAACCCCAGTTTTAAAAATGGAGAAAAGACATTTATAGGCTCTTCACAGAAAAGGAGATATTTTTGACTAATAAACATACAAAGAGAAATTTACCTTCATTAAATGAGTAGGAAAACTCAACAAAAGATAAAATGAAATACTATAATACACCTATTAGGCTACAATTTTTAAATATGGCACTACCAAGTGTTGGAAAAGATGCAGAGGTCTTCTTAAACATTGCTAATAGGATGTAAATTGATACATTCAATTCAGAAAACAGTTTGGCACCATCTTGTAATATTGAGCATACTTTGCAATGTAACAATTTCACTGCAAGGCGGGTGCCTAAGAGAATATTTTTCCCACCTACATTAATGGGCAAGACTATTTATAGCATCACCGTTCACAATAGTACAAAACCTGGAGAAACACCACAGTCCATTGAAATGAGAGCAGACTAATAAACTCTACTTTGTTCACAAAATAAAATATTATAAAGAATTCAACACAAATGACCCCTATGACATCACCAAAATATATGACTTTTTAACAACATAATATTAAGTGAAAAATGTAGTTCCTGAAAGGTTACATCCAAAATAATATGCCTTTGAGAGAGTTATAAAGCAAAATTTTTAAAATGCACTTGTTAGCAAGACAGATACATATGAACACATATAAAGGACAGTAAAGGAATAATGAGCACAGAATTTACTCGTATGTGTCAAAGTACCTCAGCAATTGACCACTTTTATCTAAGATTGAACTCAGTTTTCCAACTCAGTTTATTTAACAAATGGATTCCAGATTCATAAAAATATATGCAAAGGTACTTCTGTGTGCCCAGGGTCCTTCAGTGTAAGTGATGTCATCTACTTCACCACATGTGTATTGATCAGTATCTTCCCATAGCTGCGAAGAGATGAATAAACTATGCTTGGGGATCCATCAGGGTTGAGAGTTGCTCCCACAAGGGAGGCAGACTTCTACCCAACTCGTGATGTATAATGCACTCCATCCTATTTTTGTCACTCAGAGGAAATTAGAGGGTTATTTCTGTAGCTTGAGTGGATTTAGAATCACTAATTGCTGAGGTTTGTATAGAGGGAAGAGTTAGGGGAAAGTCACATTTCTATTTGTGGGTCCCCACTGCTCTGGTCTCCACTAGACCTTTGGGAAGACCTGTCTTCTTCACCTTGGAATTCCCCGGGCAGAACAGAGTGGGTAGCATGTCAGCTCTGCTAAGTGGCTGTTTATGGACCAACATGAACGACCATGGCCATATCCCCCTGTCGCCTGACTGTAATTTTTGTGTGTGACTGAGATCTTGAACAATTAGGAATGGGCCCATGAGCAGGCAGCACTCTTAAGCCTGACATCCTAGCCAGGCTGTCTGAATAATGGAACTTGCATGAAAGCCAGATGAAGGGAGGGAATTGCAGCTTTAGTCATCCTGGTGCCAGGAGCTGCTCAGGTGGAATGTGGGCTCTTCCCGACCAAGAGGCTCCATCAGGGTTTAGCACACTGGGCAGCCATGGGGCCACGTTGGCTGGTATCCTGATCCAGAAACACTACCTTTCTGAAGGACAGGAAAGTGCTTGACAGGGAGTGCCCCTGGGGCAGAGGGGTCGACTACAGTCTGTCCTTGCTTCCTTCTAGGGGAGTCCAAGTTTATTTGTCTTGCTCTCTCGAAGACTATCTCCTTGTGGAAACTGAGGCAAGAACCACCGCATAAGAGGGTGCTGGACAGGGGCAGGCAGTGTGAGGAAGGGTATTGGAACAGGGAGCTTGGGTGAGACTCTGGAGGGGGAGGGGGATGAGAGTGGCGACTGGATGGGTACCTTGGTTTGGAAAAGCAGGGTCTGCTGGGGAAGGAGCATCCAGGCTGAGGGCTAAGGCAGGGCGATTTGTGCATGAGCATTCAGCCACACTTAAGCAAACAAGATGAATTGTGAAGCTGTGATTCACCCACTGCTGTTTTTCCCTGAAAAAAAAAATTGTTTAGCTTCCAGCTTTGGGCATATGTGAAATCATGAGATATTAATTGTGGCTTTTATTTCAACAAAGTCAAAGTTTCCTGGGTCAAATTTGGCAGGTCAAAATTTTACCCAAAGATGGTGTTCTTCTATCTAGTTTTAATCAGTAACAAGTTACACTGTGGGTAGATTCAGCTGTTATCAACTGTGAATTTTTATGACACAACAGTCATTATTAATTATTTAAAGGGCATGCAATTTATGTTATTTCTTAACAAATCCAAGGGTCAGATTAAGCAATTTTATTATAGATAGAGAAATTCACACAGAAGTGACAGAGACAGAGAAGCTTCAGCTGTTCTGGAATATTCTTTGTTAAACTCTTGAATGCATAGCAGGGTAAAGTAGTGGGGTCCAAACACCTCTACTCATATGGAAATGTGCTGCTGTACGTAGTAGCTCTGCCCAGCAAACTGTGCACCTGGGCAGAAACCCCCGACAAGGTAGTTCCTCTCTGCAGGTTTTTGGCATCAAAAGGAAAGAGAAGCCCCCTCTGCTGGGCAAGAGGCTCATCTCTAGCCTCTAGGCAAGGACGGGGGGCTGACTGAAAATGACTGTGCCCCAACTTGGGCATCTGCTAACCCTACGTCCACAACCAACGTCACAGCACAGAAACCATAATGGAACCCATTCCATTCATTCACTCATGATTCATTCTATCATTCAATAAGCATTTGTTGAGTTTAGGATGTGTTGTGCCCAAATCTGGCAAATGGAGGGGTTATGCCATAATACAAAACTTCTTCACCCTTAATTCATCAAACCCCAAAGTAGTAAACCTATTGAATTTTTAGGGAAACCCCAGAAGGCAGAGCAGGCACCAAGAATTCTCATTATTTTAAATCCCCCAAAAGCCTGTGATCAGAGTGACTCACTCACAGCACAGAGATTCTGCCGTCAGCATCCATGAGTTTCATAGCACTGCATATCACCTTCAGTGAACTAGGGAATTTCCGAGCACTCCCCTCCTCCCTCTTCTACGGCCAGGATAATAAGGGGTAGTAGTTATCAGGCCTAAATGTCTTTGGATGCTTACAAAAATTCTTTTCAATGGTATTTGTATGCTTGTGCATGTCTGGATCTGGGTTTAATAAAAGCCTGTACAACAGCCAAACTATCAAAATGTCAAGAACCCACAAATATGTGGCTTACCTCCTAGAGCTTTTCTTCTGTATTTCATGTCTTCAACAATTGAGATGTTCGAATCACCACGCTAATGCAAGAGACAGCCATAGAGCAGGGAGGGCCCCAGACTGAATTTCAGAACACTGTGTTACTGGGCTTCCCATCCGCCATGGCGCCACCATTTCCCCCAAAGGAATGGCCATTCCAAGGTGCTGAGCTGGCCCGTGCTTCCAGTACCATGTTCTTCAAAACTGAAATGCATTTACTAAACGTGGCCTGCCTCTGTTCACTGACAAGAGCAAATACAAGACATAGAAGGAGGTGGTTGAAGGTGCCTCCCTCTCTCACCTTCTCCCGGCTGTCTTCTACTGGTGGACACAGAGATTGAGTCTCTTTCAGACCACAGCCCAGTACGCGCTCTGAGTGCCTCATCTAAGCCTCGCCTCCTGATGTCTTGGTTTACTTCTCTAGATTAGGGACTGAAAGCACTTTTGGCAGCCCCAAGTCCATCCCGGTGCCTTTCTCCCTTCCTAGGATCTACTTGCAATTCCATATTTCCTAAGACCCATCATGTTTCCTCTTTAATGAAGCTCCTCTCGTTTATTGTCCTTTTCTAAGGTAACAGACAACCTTGCATGAAAGAAGCTGCAGGCAGAACAGGGCATGGCTCTGACTGCCTGGGGGCTTCCAGCCCACCGTGCATGAGGAGTGGGAGGGCAGAATGCTAGACATGGGACTCCGTGGAAAGGAAGTGGGAAGAGTTGTTTAGCAGCTGTCTGAAATTAAAACATTGGGGAGAAAAAAGAGACACCTAAAGGGGATTTTGATGCAGGTTTTCTGCAGGGTATGGTAAATAAAAGCTGTTCTACCTCGTCAAGATAATCTATGATAAAGAGCTGGATCTTTCTCATTGTTTGGGAGAATAGACAGCAGGTTGTTGGAAGAGATGCAAAACTGGCCATGATGCTACTTTCTTCTTTCCCTTTTTTTTTTTTTTTTTTTTGATTGCTTTTCTCTCCTCTCCTTTCGTCTCCCTTCCCCTCCCCTCCCCTTCTTCCCCTCCTTCCCCTCCCCTTTTTTTCTCTCCCCTCCCTGTCTTTCCCTCCCTCCCTCCCTTCCACTAAAATGTTCTTGCAGTACTAAGTAAGAAAGAAGAAGTGGAGGCAGGGTGAGGTAACTGAGATCCCCATTGGAAGTCCAGGGACTGTGAAACATTTGGGTTAAAACCCTGTCTCTGCACTGTGCTTGTTCTGTATTTCTGGACAAATCTCTCAACTTCTCTAAGCCTCATTTTCTTCATCTGTTAAATGAGGATAATGATACCCCTTTACATTGTTGCTGAGAGGGTTAAATGACAATATATGTGGAAGTGTTTTTTTTTTAAACTACAAAGTGGTTACATTTTAATAGATTCTTATGATTCATTGGAATACCTTCACTCAAATTCCCTAATTAGAAGTAATATGCAGAACACTTTCCTGAAACCTGGCTGTGACAGCAGTATTTTATTCCAGTATAAATGAAGCGATATCTAAAGAGTGGCTCCAGGTCTCCCTCCTTGCTCCGGCTCTTGGTACCACCAGCAGATCACTGTGCATCCATCCAGCTGATCAGTAGAGAAAGGAGGCTTCAGGAAGCCCCACCTGGAGGCTAGGACCCTGTCAAAGCCATCTGCTCAGGGGATCAGAGGCCACAGACAGACAAATGTGGTTTTAATTTTTGAGCTAAGATGCTTTAGAAACTAATTTTTCCCATTTTTTTTGATGTGATGCCTGGAGGAAAATAATAACAAAACTAGAGGAGGGAAGGTTATCTGCCAACTGACATGTTTCCTCCTCTTGCTGCTTCTATTCCTAGAAAAGAGAAATTGAAAGCTGCAGGAAAGTCCTGGCAGGACACCAGACTTTCTAGTCTTGCTCTTAATTGCTGTGACAAGCATATTCCTTGTTTGGAGTACGAGATACCGACACCCCCACCCCGCTGCTGTTTAAAGACAATGGATAAAAATAATGATGGTGACATTTATTAGGTGTTTTTCTATGTGTAGGTACCACTTTGCCCAAATGATCAAGAATAATCTTTGCAGCAGTACTGGTGGGGTTGGCATATAAGCCAGATGATTGGCACTTTTAAAGGTAAC
The DNA here is from genome assembly GCA_026826555.1 of Tolypeutes matacus. Taxonomy (NCBI): domain Eukaryota; kingdom Metazoa; phylum Chordata; class Mammalia; order Cingulata; family Chlamyphoridae; genus Tolypeutes; species Tolypeutes matacus. The sequence continues at coordinate 1,509,477 of JAKSZT010054380.1, read as the reverse complement.
TTCACCAAAGACCGAAGAGCCAGTAACCAGTAGCTCCAACTTGTCTCAGCATCACATCTTCTGTGCTCTTTATTTTTGCCGGACCAGTTTGCAGTTAGGAGAATTTGCCTTTTTTGTACCTTTGCATTTAGGTTTTATAATTTTAATTGATGTATAGACACACACACACAAACAAAAAAGCATGAAGGAAGATTTGGATCCAAGCAGTGCCACACTTTACATCATCACTACAAGTGTTAAGTGTAAAGAAAAAACAATTTTGAAACTATGAAATTCCTGATTCATAAATACACAGTTATTTCTACTTTAGTACATATAAGATAATCCACTGTTGTTAAAGCTCTTTTATTACGACAATTGCATATGTTTTAAAAGCAATGGTAAATTAAGTTGTCTTCCAAAACTGTGTACTTGTCTGGTCAACTGTGTATGATCAATTATCTACCTCAGAGTCTATTTTCTTTTGTGCTGGGACAGGTTGCTGACCCTCCCTGTTTCCACAGACCAAATCTTCCTAGCTCAGGAGCTAGGGCTAAGCAGTTATTTCTTTCGAGTATTTTTCAGTTCTTAAATTTTATGCTTGCATTTGATTATAGATGTCAGTGACATTTCATAGTTTCAAAAGTCCTTGCTGCTCTGAGAAGTGTAGATTCTAGTGAAAATTACATTGTCATAAGAGAAATGTGTTTTGTTTCTTTTTTAAAGTTATGGTATTATTGGTTCTATGCTCCCTGGAATATTACTGCTTTGTGAAAGTCCAGACTGAAACGCAGCACCCTCCCTGTATCTAGTACGTTTATAAACCTGGGTTGCTAACTACTTGATATTTTTGCATTAGTTAGGACAGAAATTTGATAGCTCAGTTAGAGGGGAGGGAAAATCTGCTGCTAGAAATGTCTGACCTAAGTGCCATACTCGTCTGGGTAAGATTTGGGAAACATAACCTCTGTACATAAAAAAGAAACCAGTTAAACATCACATAGTAGACAGCCATTAAATTATAAAAAATTAATTTATGAAGATAGACCTTTTGTACAGATTGAGAAAAAAAGATTTTCATAGAGATATCTATATGATCAAGAGAGTTAATTTTTTATTTTTGTTTTACTAGTGCCACAAACTTGCCAGTGGTAACTTATCTGTCCGGTTCAAGATAACTCTGTAGTTTTGTTTCCTAGGACTTGTTGTTAAACACCAAAAGACATTTTTGAACTGTACATTTGATCAGATTGTTAGCTTTTTCTGTTTTATTTCTTTTGAGAACCTTTGAATAAAAAACATCTGAAATTAAAAAAAAAAAAAAAAACCAGATGACCAAGGTGGGAATGGAGGCTCTCTCATATCTGAGTCCACATTCATAAGCTTGATCCTGCCCACCTGAGCAAAACAACTGTAAATCCTCAGCTTCAAGGTTTCTAAATGAGCCTCCCAGAACCACAGATACATTGAACTGGAAGCTCCAGGTAAAGCCCTTCGGTCCCACCTGCCTACTTTAATTGCCCCAAACTTTTTTTTTTTTTTTTAGTAGTAGGAGAATTTTTTAAAAATATTTTTTAAATTTTTTAAAGATACTTAGATTACATAAAGATTACACAAAAAATATAGGGATTCTCATATGCCTCGCTCCCCACACCTCCCACACCCTCCCACATAAACAACATCCTTCATTAATGTGGTACATTCAATGCAATTAATAAACGCATCCCGGGGCATTGCCACTGAGCATGGACTATAGTTGACACTGTAGTTTACACTCTCTCCCACACAATTCTGCAGGCTATGGAAAGATATATGATGGCCTATATCTGTCGTTGCAATGTCATTCAGGACGATTCCCAAGTCCCGAAAAAGCCCCCATATTACACTTGTTTTTCCCTCTCCCTGCCCCCAGAACCTCCAGTGGCCACTACCTCCACATCAATGTTGTAATTTCTTCCATAGTAGCAGCAGAATTTAATGTTGAACAACACTCAAGACGGGAGTGTGGGCATGTTTGCATGAGCTGCAAAAGCCGTGCCTGTTGCCCCAGACTTTTGTGATACCGGTGATATTTGAGAAATCTTGGCTAAGACAAACAGCAAAAAACCCTCTATACATCTTGTTTTCTAAGAAGAAAATAAGGTTATGCTGAAGATCTGGTATTACTCTTTTTCTTGATCTTAGTATTCTTCCTGGTTTTTGAAAGACGTGAACAGGAAGTGAAAGTGTTTTCTGGAGAGAAGACTTGTTAATGGTCCAACCTCATTGAATTAGACCATGGAAGACCAGAAACTCCTTTCCAAGGAGATGCCTGATGTTGCTCCCTCTCCAACCTGGGCTGGTAATCGCTCAGACTTCTGAAAAGCAATGGTTCTCACAGCTTTGGATTGGAGGAAGCCATAGTGGAGTATTATAATAGTAAATATGCACAGCACTTCACAGTTTATAATGGTTGGAATATCGATGGAGTATTCTCCACCAGCCTCACGTGATGGACAGGCTCTGTCTTCTGCCCAGAGTGTGTACTGGCTGGTACTACCTGAAAATATTCCTCTTTAGAGCTTCTCTCTAATGCTTCAATGATTCTCTATTCTCTCCAGCAGTCAGTGCCTTTCTCCCACATTTATTTATGCCAGGTGCATTTGTTATTTTAACTATGTAATTTAATATTTTGTAAAGTGATGAAGTATGAAGTATAGGGGGAATAAGTGTGTGTGGAAAGACTTGTTTCTATGAAAATTATCATATTTTATCAAATCTAACACCTTTGATTTTTAAGGCATGGCATTATTTTAGGTACTTTTTGTTGTTGGTATGAAAAAAAAGGCAATTGATTTTGTATATTAACCTTATCTCTAAGGACCTTACCAAATTCACTTACTAATTCTAATAATTTTTCCTAAATTCTCATAAATTTTCTAAGTAAACATGATTATGCTGTCTGCAAATAATGTTTGTTTCTTCCTTTTAAATTCTTACAAATTTAATTTCTTAATCTTGCTCCATTGCACCATGTGACACTCCAGTACAATGCTGAATAAAAGTTGTACTTGTCATGCTCCTAATCACAGGAATAAGTTTTACAATATTTGCTATTGTGTATGCCAACTACAGAATTTGTAGATTTTTTACCAGATTAAGTAAGCTCCCATGTATTTCTAATTTGCAAAGAATTTTTGCCATGAATGGGCATTGAATTTTGGCAATTGCCTTTTCTGCAACTATCAAGATCATCACATAATTTTTCTTCTTTTTTTCTCTTAAGTGGTACATTACATTGTTGATTTTAAAATGGTAAACCTACCTTGCATATCCCAAGTAGATCATTTAGTCATAATGTATTATTCTGTATCCAGAGTGCTAGATATTTAATTAACAATTTTTGCATTTATGTTTACAAGAACGATTTGTCTATAGTTTTCCTATTTTGTAGTGTCCTTGTCAGGTTTCAGAATCACAACTATGCCGACTTCATCCAAAGAGTTAGATTATGTTTCCTACCTGTTTCTTCTCTTTTAATTCTGTGGAAGAGTTTTGTGAAAGATTGTAATATTTCTTCCTTCAATGTCTTGAAGAATTCAATGGCGAAGTCATGTGTGGTTAGAGTTTTCTTTGTGAAAAAATGGATTCAATTGCACAGATATGAAAATATTCAGATTATTGCTGAAATATCTGTAGTAATATTTCCTTGTTTATACTAGACATTGTTAATTTGTTTTTTCTCCCACGTATCTTGTAGAATGTTCCCTCAATTGATATTGTTATGATATTTTCCTCATGATTAGACTGGGGTTACAGGTTGTGGAGAGGAGGACCTGTACTATCACAGCATATCAAAGGTACATACTATCAGCATGACTTATCACTGGTGGTGTTGACTTTGGTCACCTTGCCGAAGTAGTGTTTGTTGGGTGTTTCCACTGTAAAATTAATCTTTCACACACATCCCTTTTAATGCTGTACTCTTTGGAAGGAACTCTCTATGCGTAACCCACATTTAAGAAGTGGTGTGTTATGCCTCACCTATCTGAGGGTGAAGTGTCTGCATAAATTACTTGGAATTCTTCTGCATGCGAGATTTGCCTATTGTTTCCCGTTTATTTATTTATGAAATCATTTGTTTTATCAATATGGACTCATGGGTATTTATTTTATAGTTTGGGTTATAATTCAATACTACTTTTTCTTTTCTTTTTTCTCAAATTGTTCCAGCTTTTCTGTTGGCAGCTCATTCACTTAGCTTCTGTGTCTCTTTTGACTTACTCCAATCATGTGTGTGTGTGTGTGTGTGTGTATGCATTTTAACAATTCCTTGCTTTCTCGTACCATAAATGCTCTAGGCTCATCTTACATATTCCCTGACCCAGTCCTTGAGTTAGTCATTTCTCTCTCCAAGAATCCCTGGCCCAATTTATTAGAGGTTGTTATTAGAAACCAAGATCTGAGCAGTAAGTGAGCTCATTGTTACTGGGGCATGATTGCTTCTAGGCCCTCTCAGCTGACAGAGAATGTGTGTATAGAAACACTTGTTTATGCACTTATCTATAAATATTATCATGTGTAATCATCTGAATCCATATTAAGCTAAAACAAGTTCATACTGATGTTTCTAACTCCAATACATTATCACATGGATCATTGGAGCCTCCTCCCTTCACTTACCTCTAATCTCCCACTCTAATAGTGGTGAACCTTCTTCCCATCATCTGCCATCCATTTATTTAACTACTTGATTCTAATATACAGCATCAGAATTGTTAACCTGAACTCCTTTGGAAAACTATCTTATCAACTAGAGTACAGTGTTCACATACAGTTTCTTTTGCCTTTAGTTTTACAGATTCCACTTATTGCCAAAGTTACTGAGATCAGTGCCTTTTCCCTCAACCTCCTTCAATGAGGATGCTTCATAAATTTGTAATACAGTTAAATTGTTTTGCCACATTCTACCTTCAATCCTGGGGTTTCCTCGACCTCTGAATTGGTTTTTAAGTGTGCATATATCTAAGTTTACTCTTTGTGCTGTGAAAGGTTCTCTAACTGTAAAAAGGTTGTCAGACATCCCTTTGCCTTCGTTTCACTTTCTCTCACACAGCTGTGATACCATGATCTTGTTGCAGTTGGCAGTTTGCTTCCCTCCTCCCAGTAATTTTAGGTGTGTTAGGATATCTTGTCACCAAGTATTGCTCTGGAAGTTGTCTAAGTCTTTTGGTTTGTCTATCATGGATGTTTTGTTCTGTTTATATGGAGAGATTTGAAAAGATCAAACACTACATTTGCCATAACCGTCATTTTTCTAGAATCGTTTATATCTTCAATTCTGACCCATCTCCAATTTGTGCATGCTTATTTTTAAGTAAAATGCCTTAGTTCTCTAACTGCAGATGGATCTATTATAAATCTAATAAAGCTTAAGCTTCTGGCCCTGCATTTGCACAGGCCTTCCAAGACTTTGGGAGGGTCCTATAAATAACACACATAAAAAAGAAGATATTGTAGCCATAAACAATGAAAGTCTCTGTCTCTTTCTACTCTGACTTTCATTTTATCATTCCCCTTATGTCAGGTGGCATTGAAATGGACATGAATATCTTTAAGATGAAAGGGAAAGTATATATTCAAGGCAATATTTACCTTCAATAGAAAGCATTTTTGTGGTTCACCAACATGTCTTCAGGTAGATAAGTTTTTGCTAGCTTTGTAGGTATGGGAATGGCTCCCAGACTGTCCCCAATACCATCTCTGCTGACTCACCCAAAGTCATGACACAAAAGGGATTTGAACCTGTACTATGGTGCCTGGTACCAGAAATATATGAGTTGTAGAAGAGAAACAAGGTTTGAAAGGTGCAGTATCATAATCCAGTCTATAGAAAATTCCTACAAATATAAGACATGTGAAATTGTTAACAGAGAGCTCAGTTCTGAGTGATGCCTGATCAAAAATACTATATTATATATATGTATGCATATGTAAACATATATGTATGTATATATGTGTGTGTTAATATATTTTATCATATATTATATAATAAATTTATATTATAAAGGCACCAAAATTTTTTAAAAAATTTTTTATATGATCCAAGCTAAATAGAATTTATAAGAATTCCTGCATTTTTAACTAAAAAATATATTGTAATAATACAAACAGCAAGTAAATTGTGTGAAATTGCATGCTTTTGCATCTTTGTGTTGGATTGGATCTTAGCTGTTCTGACAAGTCACATCTTGTTATGACAAACCTAGGAGTTCCGAATGAAACAGCATGTAAAATTGCCATTGACATAGCAAGACAAGCAGCTATTCTAGAGGAAATATTAATCATTCAATTCTCTCGGTAGAATATATTACATATTTTTTGTTATATGAAGAAAAATATGCAGCCCAAAACACAATAATAGAGTATGATAGAGTCATGATAGGCAGTTCACTAATAGAATGATTATGTTGTTTTTATGTATTTTGTATGTTGATGGTACTTGTCAGCTTTTTAAAATTTGAAATTTTGTTTCCATTTATTTTGTCATTTAAAAATATATTCCATTTCATACCTAATTTTGATTTTTGAATTTCATATTCTTTTTCCTTAAAAAGAATCTTCCAAATTGTACAAGCTTCAGGACCCATGATACTTGGCTCTGTCTCTACATCCATGGATCACGTTTTACCAAACAAGCATACTAACTACCAAGTTACATAAGAGACCTGATTGCATTGAATAAGAGACCTTTTTAGCATACGTGTCTGCATTGACTTCCTTCCACCACTTTGCGGGAGAAAGAAAGAATGGATTATTATTATTATCTGGCATTTATAACAAGAAAACAGAGCACAGTGATTTGTCTAAGGCATGGAGAGAGTGCCTGTGCTCTGACCACAATTGAGCTGCTCTGCAAAAGATGTTGTTTAGAGAATGAAAAGACAAGGCATGACAGGGGGAGACACTGCAAAACATATGTTTAGTACAGAATTTGTATTTAAAATGCAAAAAAAGAACTTTTAAAACTCGACAGTCAGGACACAAATAACCCAATTTAAAAATGGGCAAAAGATGTGAACATACACCTCACTGAAGAAGATATATGGATGGTTAAAAAAAGCATATGAAAAAATGCTCAACATCATACATCAATAAGTAATTGCAAATTAAAACAATGAGATACAACTGCATATTCATTAGAATGGTTAAAACAGTGACAATAGGAAATGCTGCTGAGGTTGTGGAACAAAGAAGTTCTCATTCATTGCTGGTGAGAATTCAAAATGGAAGAGCCATGTTAGAAGAAAAAGTGGCAGTTCCTTACAAAGCTGAACATAGGCTTACCATACAATCCAGAAATCACTCTCAAATATTTACCCAAATGAGTTGAAAACTGATATTTATACAAAAACCTACATGGGAATGTTTATAGTTGCTTTATTCATAATTGGCAAAAACTGGAAGCATTCAAGAGGTCCTTCAATGGGTGAATGGCTAAACAAACTGTAATACATCCACATAATAGAATATTTTTCAGCAAAACTAAGAAATTAAGCCATAAAAGGGGGAGGAAACTTAAATACATATTGCTAAGTGAAAGAGCCAGTAGGAAAAGGCTGCATACTGTTTGATTCCAACTAAGTGACATTATGGAAAAGTCAAAACTATAGAGACAGTAAAAGGGTCAGTGGTTGCCAGAGGTTTCAGTGTAGGAGGGGAAAGAGGGATAATCCGGTGGAGCACAAGACATTTTTAAGGTAGTGAAACTATTGTATGAGAGTGTAATGAGGTTATGCATTTGTCAAAATCCACAGATCTGTAAAATACAAAGCATGAAACTTATTGTAAACTATGAACTTTAGTTAGTTTTAAAAATAAGGGAAAATGGGTGCAGGGGAGCAAGAGAAGGGGTTATGGGAACTCTCTGTACTTTCCATGCAATTTTTTTCTAAACCTAAAACTGCTCTAAAAATATAGTCTATTTTAAAAATGGGCAAATGATCTGAATAGATATTTACCCAAAGAAACCATACAAATGGCCAATAAGAACATGAAAAGATGCTCAACATCATTAGTCATCAGGGAAATGTAATTCAAAACCACAAGGAGATAACATTGATCTTAGAATGGCCAGAGTCAGAAAGTCAGATAACAGGTGTGGAAGAGGATTTGAAGTAATCAGAACCCTCATACACGGCTGGTGGGATTGTAAAATGATCTGCCACTTTGGAAAAACTCTGTCAGCCACTTAAACAATTAAACATAGAGTTATCATATGATCCAGCAATTCTATTCATAGAAGCAATTCTACTCGCTTCCATTAGAAGTGAAAACATATGTCCAGATAAAAACTTGACATGAATATTTGTAGCAGCATTTTTCATAATAGTCAAAAGGGGTAGAACCCAACTATCCCTAAATAGATGAATGGATAAACAAAATGTGAAATAAACATACAATGGAATGCTATTAAGCTATAGAAAGGAATGAATTTCTGATTAGTGCTTCAACATGGATGAACCTTGAAAACATTATGCTAAGTGAAAAAGCCAGTCACAAAATACCATAAACTATAGGATTTCCATATAAATGTCTAAAATAAGGAATTAGAAGCAGAAAATGTATTAGTGTTTATTCAGAACTGGGTGAAGGCAATGAGGGAGAGATGGCATTAGGTGGATGATAGCTAAAGGATATGGAGTTTCTACTTGAGGTGATAAAAATATTCTAAACCTCACTGTCGTCATAGTTGCACCTATCTTTGAATAACCAAAAGTCATTGAATTGTGCATTTTAAATGGGTAAATTGTATGGTATGTGAACTATATCCTGATAAAGCTATATAAAAAATGGAAGGCATATGGAATAGGAGCTACTGATGTGGCCGTCTTCAGAAAATATGATCTGCCACATCTTTCTCATCTCTCTTACCCTAAGACTTATCAAAGACTTTGACCTCTGTATTAGGCAGGGCTCTCCAGATAAACAGAGCCAACACTGTGGGGATTGGCAGGTCTGAACTCTGTAGGGCAACCTTCAAGCTAGAAACTTTGATAAAGGGAAAGTTGAATTTCCCAGGAGAAGCTGGCTGGCTAGAGACAAAAATTCTTCTTTCTGACTTCTGAAATCCTCAGTTCTGAGTTTTAAGACTTCCAATTGACTGGACAAAGAGACTCCAAATATTGTTCAGGGCTATCTCTTTTGCTGATTGTAGATACAATCATCCATAGTCACAATCAAATGACTAATGATGTAAATCCATCTACGAAATATCCTCACTGTAACAATCAGGTCAGTGCTTGCTTGACCAAACAACTGGACACCATAACCTAGCCAAGTTCACACATGAGCTTAACCATCACAGTCCATGCCTTGTCAATCTGGCACCCATAACATCTTCCTAAACTAAACTTCTGGTACCAAAAACTGTCTTAGTTTTTTAGGTTGCTATGACAAGTACCACACAATGGGTTGGCCTAACAACAGGAATTTACTGGCTCATGGTTTCAGAAGCTATAAGTCTCAAATCAAGTTCTCAGTAAGGCCAAGCTTCTTCACAAAGTTAATAACATTTTGTCACTGTTGTGTCACAATCCTTGTGCTTCCTTGGCTTGTATCTCTGCCTCCCATAACATGGTAATCTTTCTCTCTTTGTGTCCACTCTTCCAGTTTCCTCTGACTTCTAGCCTCTGGCTTCTCCTTGGCCTTCTCTGACTCACTGTGTCTGAATTTCTTCTGATTATAAAAGACTCCTGCAATACAGATTAGGTTCTACTCTGATTCAGTTGGGCCATACCTTCAATAAAAATGCTAGCTTCAGAAAGTCCTATTTATGCATGAGTTCACCCCCACAGAAATGTGATTAAGATTAAGAACATGTCTTTCACTGGGGTATACAATTCAGCTTACCACAACCTCTAGCTTCTCTGACCAAATTTTCCATCTTTTTGGTTGACTCCAGTGGCTATTTGGGTGAGTCATCCAAGACACTGGACTCACAATGTCTTAATATCTCCAATTCTCTTGACGCTCACCTCTATTCCACTTCAGTTGTATACACCAATGGCAATGTCTAATTAACATGTAGAAATTCCTCAAGGGTGACATTTTAAATTAGATGTCACAATTGTATCTTTCTAGCTCACTAGTGCCCACACATCCACCACAACTATTGGTTATATTCATGTAGAACATCACCAAGCTCTTTTATCCTTCCATTTGCTCCCAACTAGTTTCCCTCCCTCCCTCCCTCTTCCTCCCTCCCTCTTCCTCCCTCCCTCTTCCTCCCTCCCTCTCTCCCTCCCTCCCTCTCTCCCTCCCTCCCTCTTCCTCCCTCCATTTCTCCCTTCCTTCCTTTCTTCCTTCCTTCCTCTTTCCTTCTCTCCCTCCTTCCTTCCCTCCTTCTTTTGCTCTTGTTCAATCTTTTTTTTGCTCTTAATTGGCTTTAGTTCTGAAATGAGGAGTCTGACTTCCTTTTCTCATCTTTGGTAACACTTTGTTCCTCACCCTTTCTTCTTCCCCTCATGCCCATATCTGATCAAGCCAGTAAGAAAGCTTGGATGTTTCCTCCTTTGGCATTGGTGGAAGAGTCAAATCTCTTTATCAACTGCCCATGTGCTAAAACTCTCACCCTGACCCCGCCAGCCACAATAAAAACCCAGGCCAGTCTCTTTTTTCATTTCAGACTTGCTTGAAATGCCTGCCCTGCTCTCCCCAGAGACCTCAATTATGTATGTAATAAACCTTTTCATACCCTCTCGGTGTATGCATGGCATGCTCAGTCTCAACACTGAATCAAATCTTGGGTGAGGGTCCATTTACCTCTTCAAGTGACTCTAAAAAGATTATTTTCTTTCCTGTATGAACCTTCATGAATGGTCATCTGAACATTTTTTATCACCAGCTTCCCAAAGTTTCTCATACTACTGTCCTATTGCTGAACATACCCAGTATAATTTCACTCCTGGATCAGTCCTACCATTTGCCTTACCCCAGAGCTACAGATTCATGGCTAGAAATTCCAAGAGCAACATAGCTGTCCTTGTGTCTCCGATAGCTAGCATCAAGATGGACACATTGCAGGAGCTCAACAAATATTTGTTGAGTGACTTGGATAATTTCTCAATGTAGATTAAGGCCACAGTCAACACATAGTCTCCATCTCAGCTAGTGCACCATGTTTTTTGTCTGTTTACTTTTGACCTATTTTGTTCTCATTCTTCCCAGTAGTTATGTAAAAATTAAACCTCTTGCTAACCACTCACTCCCAAGCAATCTCATTTATTCATTATTGCATTCATTAATTCAAGATACCAGGTGTCAAGAAAGATGGCATTAGAGTCCCAAAAGTGAGCCAAAACTGCCATGGCTCAAGCCCCCACAGGACTCACAGTCTAATAGGGGAGACAAAGCTTAATTCACTAATCAGGAGAAAATTCCTAGTATAATAAGTATTCTGAAGGAGAGGGATTTGTTGTTATGAGAACAATAATTGGGCAAGCCAGGAAGGCTTCCCTGCAGAGGTGTCATTTGAATTGAGATCAGAAGGGTACAATGAATGAACTATAGGGGAGACAGGTGAGCAGGGGAGAGCATTCTACCTACATGAATTAGCACTTTGAAAACCCTGGTGACTTTTCCTCCTTCAACTTATGCCTGCAGAGATTATAATATATGGGCAGGGGAAGCCAATGACTGTGCCCCGCCCCCTCCCACCAATATCTAGATTTTTTTCATTTTTCTGGTTGTCAAATAAGAAACAAATCCAGGCTTAAAAAGGAAAGAGTTTATTGGAGAGGGCTATTGCAAGAGAGGGAAATGGACTATTGCAAAAGGGAAAATACTCTGACCATAAGGTGTGCAAGCATCTTAATGGTTAAGCCAAAGGGATTTTTCTTTTATAGAAAAGAGTTAACAAGGTTAGAGAGAACCAGGTGTGGGGAAGTATGATAAAAGTATCAGGTCGTCAATCAGAGATAGATTTATGCTGAAGTAGCCTATCTTCGAGGAGCCCTTGAGGGGCTGCCAGCTAGCTCAGGCTGAAGGTGGGCTAAAGATCCAGGGACCTGGAGGCAGGAGAGATACTTCTCCAAAGTTTGGTTAACAATAATTTTGTTCTGATTGATCAGTGGGGACAAGTAGTGCAGCTGATCGTTTATGAGGCAACAAATGGGAACGTGGAGAGGCTGTTTCTGGCCTTGTCCTAAGTAAACAGGGGGCATCTGTGAGTCTTATTCTAAATCATAGGGGGAAGAGCAGTGGTTCTTTGCAGTGGGCTGATTTCCAGAATACACAAGGTGGGAAGATTTCTTAACCTTTGATGTTTTCCTGGGTTGCAGGGCTTACTGATATGACTCTGCCCTGAAGAATGGGATTCTTCTCCAAGCCTCTTTACCTCGTCAGGCTTCAGTTTTCTTACTTATCACATGAAGAGTTTACATTTTGGGTGCTGTAGGTTCCTTTTCAGGCCGAGCAATCTCTGAAAAGCACCCCCTTCACCAGCTTGATGGTAGAGCCCATGACCTCAATAGCTTTCCCTTGTAGACCTGCCTTCAAGAGTTCCTCCCTGGGGTCTGTGAAAGCATATCAGGGCTGCCTTGTTTCTGTGTCACCCAGGTTCTTACCATCCATCATTGGGTTAAAACACCACTGCCTATTTTAAAACAAACAACACTGTTGCCAGGTATCATTAGCCCTGCAATGAAAGCAAAGCAGCAATTATTCTATGTTAATTGATTCCAGGAATTAAACATTGCATACCTTCATCCAAAAGATTTAGAACAAAAGTCACAGCAACTGGGGAAAATATTTTCTTTTTGGCACTGTAGATTTTAACCTAGAAGAAAAGCTCTGGATTCCCGAGTGTCCAGGACGCTTTGCTCTATTGCCCCAGGACACTTTCTGCATCATTGCTTGCCTACTGCCCAACATGCTCTTTTCCCATGGGTGCTCGCCCCCTTCCTCCACCTTCCATGCTGATCCAAGCTCCTTGCCTTTGCTCTCAATCACTCACTTTCTATCAGCAATGCCCTTTGGATCTCTCTTCCTAGTCCCACCCATGCTTTCAACCACTACTCAGATCTCGTCTCTGTGACTCATCCCACCCTCCCTCTCTTTGACTCCTGTCACATGTTTTCATTATGGACAAGACCCAACATCTTATGTAGCAGTTGATCTTTTACTCATCTGTCTTCCCTACTAGATGTTGAGTTTGTTGAGGGCATGGATCACATCCCCCTCCCCAACACACAGTACAAGTTCCAGCACACAGTGGTCACTATTGAATATTTGCTGAATTGGTTCATTCTTTCTTAACCTTTCAGCCTGGGAAATCATTCAGGAGCAGCTGCTCCTTTGGTCTATAGATGGTGGCTTGGAAGAGATGAGGTGACAGGCTTGTTCCTCTTTATGCCACCGGAGGTCCTCTTTGATGCTAAATGGAACCTGTGACTCTGGGCCCAGTTGTGGCTCAGGATGCAGCTCAGCTCTTTGCACCAGGATCCTCTGAGTCCACTGGGCTTCTTGCCATAGTCCCAGCTGCTTAAAGAGCATCTCAACAGGTTTTCAAATAGAATAGCACAAAATGTAACCTCCAACAGAGCGGCCAGGATGGGAAGTAGAGATGAGCAAGGCTCTAAAGTAACTAGAGGAATCATCCTCCTAAACTCTAGAGAGAGTCCTGGCCAAAGAGCAAAGAGCCCCATGTTCAGTCCCTTCTTGGCCATCAAGGGTCTGGTGGCCTCAGTCAGGTTGACTCTGTGGGATTCCAGTCCGTCACCTATAAAATAACAGCTTTGCAACCTGGAATTCTATGATTCTAATGCAAGCATTTATAAGTTCAAATGTGAAGGCTGAGATCACTTTTATCCTGGTAACCCACTTATTCTGAGATGATTTTTTTAATGGACCAGAAGGCAGATCCAAAACAAATATCACTTGCCAGTTCTGTATTAGCAGAGGCAGATGTGAGAGCACTCTCCCAGGTGTAGAAACCACTATCTCTTGGGCCTGGGATTTCAGCTATGTTAAAATCTTTAGAGCTTAAGCCCATTTATTTGTGTTTGTTTTCATTTGAGAAATGGACACTTCCTGTTGTTTTAAAGACTTAATCCAGGATGCCTGGATTTCTGATGGGCTTTCGAAGAAGGATAGTTGAATAAATTGATTATTAAAAAAAGAGCCCAAAGCTCCGAGAACTAATTCCCTCTAGGCCAAACACACCTGGGCTTAAATTTAGAGGAGAGCAATGTATAAAGGAAATGATAGGTGGGACCTATCTAAGAAAAACTTTTAAGACCCATTTTTGAAACATTTGTTGAGTCCAAAGCCATAAATATAGTACTCTCATATATTACTTACTTACATCTTTTCTAAAAACATAAAGACTAGAAAACTTGTTCTTCATTCCAACCTCAAATAGGGTTGATCCTTATTACTTACAAATTCTATAATTTTGAATTCACCTAGTCACTAAATTCATTTGTAACCCCAACATCAATACTCAAAGTGCTTTCACAGTTAGTTGTGGACATGCATAAAATTTGACTCACCCATCACACACATTCCCATCCAAGGTAGAACAACACAGTGCTCTGCCTTCTTGTTTCAGCTCACATACAGCAAAGAAGTATAAACAAGTGTCCTTTTGTGGTATATTTAGTGCCACATTTTTCACATTTTTGTATTTTTTTTTTTGTTGACAATTTCACTGTAAAATGGCTCCCAAGCATAGAGCTCAAGAATTGTCTCTGTTAGAGTTCCTAAGAGCAAGAAGGTGGTAATATACCTTATTAAGAAACAAGCTTCATTCAGATGTGAGTTATAATGTTTCTGGGCATGAATTCAATGTTAATCAATCAACAATATTCATTAAATAAGATGTCTTTAAACAGAAACACACATGAAACAAGGTTATGTATTGATTGGTTGGTGAAACAAGAGGCTTCCAGGAACCTAACCCTGTATTTCCTCTAAGAGCAGTAACTCATTATTTACTAATTCAGTGTTTACAGTGGCTTTATAGAATATAGCTACCACAAATAATAAGAATCAATTGTATCATGTAAACTTTCATCCAACAAATCTTTTCCAAGCACATACTCTGGGAAAGGCCATCTGCCAGGTGCTTGGTAAATATTTAATACTTAAGATATAGAAATACTTAAGAAACCCAATGAATAGAGGAGAACAGAGAATAAAAGTCTACCATGAGGTTGACAACATTATGCTGGGAGTCCATCCTGGGTGCTGGGGGAGCATAATAAGCTTGGTCAGGTGAGGAGCTGGAGCCAGAGTTGGGGCAAGGAAGGCTTTGAAAAACTGACAATGGCTCTTAAGGGCAAACACAGAGGAACAGGAGTTTGCCAGGGAAACAAAGAGAAGATCATTCCAGGGAAAAGGAACAGACTACACAATGCGTGGACATGTGGAAGCATAAGTGTCTTTAGGGAAGGTTGGACAGGTGGGCAGACAGATGACAGATGGGAGAGAGGAGAGGCAAAACACACAGCTGAAAGCAGGTCATATTGTAAAGGAATGAGACTTCTGGACTAAGGTGTTAAGAACTGACCCTCTGGGCAATAGGAAGACAAAGCAAAATTTTAAGCAGATGACATGTTCCAACTTGAAGGGGAAAGAGCTCTCTGCATCTGTACAAGTGATGAGTGGGAAGGGAAGATATTAGTCACAGAAGACCAGAAATGAAGGTGCTTCAATCACATAGGTGGGAAATAATGAAGCAGTGGAACAGAGAGAAAGAGAGGGTATTCAAGAAGAGTGTGGAGTAAGGATCCCCTGTGCCAGAAGGCTGGGAGAGTGGGGAATAGGGTGGGGTCAAGAATAACTTACAAGGCTTCATTTGGATGATGGCAGAACAGCAAGAAGGTCATGATGATGCCAACCTTTAGGGTATTTTCTATGTGCCAAGCACAATTGTAAGCACTTCATACTCATGAACTCATTCAAGTTTCACTCATCCTACAAGCAGGCACCATGCTTACCACTATTTTGCTGATGAGGAAACCGAGACACAGATTAAGTAACTTGCCCAAGTTTACACAGAAAGTGGTGGACTCAGGAGTCAAATCCAGGCAATCTGGCTCTAGAAGCTGTGCCTTAGTGACTCCCCATGCACTGGAATTAAATGGGGTCTACATGCAGGAGGAAACACAAACTTTGGACAGGCAAGACTGAAGTGTCTGTTCATCCTGTGGGGGATGCACAGAGCCTCTGTGTTGACAGAGCTGCTTCTGGGCAGGATCCCTGTGATTCCCAGAGAGCCAGTGTGCTGCAGCCAAGTCAAACCAACTTGATTCCCATCCTGGTCATGCTGATTACTTGCTTCATCAAATCACTTCATCTTTCCGGATCTGTTTCCTTTATCTACAGAGTGGACATAATCACACTACTTCATGCTATGGCGCAGATTAACTAAATGCATGCAAACTCCAAGCACAGGCCCTGGCACATAGATGTGGTCTGATAGACTTCTGAATCCGTTCCCAGGATCTGTGGAAAGAATCAAAGATTCTGTGCATGCCTGGCATGGGACTTCACAGAAAGTGGACAGAGAAATCCGCAGCCGTGGGTGACTTCTCTGTGGTTAAGAAATGCCTGGTCAGAACCATCTCCTCAAAGTCAGGAGAGAGCTAGAGGATAGTTGAAGAACAACTTAAATCCTTCCCTTTCCTTTCCCGGCACCAGTCCAATGTAAGGGGTGGACTGCTCTGTAACTAATCAATTTCCTGATGCTCATGGAGCACCTACTGCTTGCCTGGTCAACATCACCACCGGGCTTGGGGGCACAAAGATGACCTCTACCCTCTAGAGACTTGCTGCATTCCATGGAGTCAGTGGAGGGGAAGGGGATCAGTCATGTACACAAATGGGTTCCCAGTGCTATGATGTAAGATGGGGCACTCAGGAGGGAGAGATCATTTCCACCTAGAGAAAAGGGAGGGCAGAAAATACTCCAAGAGAAGGGTCTCAGAGACATCTGTTTGCTAAATATGTGTCGAGCAACTGGGAGTTAAAGCCCTTCCTCTCTAAATGTAGGACATGGAGAAGGAAAGCACCCTGCCAACTTCTGTTCACACAATGGGCATTTATAAAATGGAGTGTGGCATGACAGTGCAAGTAAAGCACTATCTCTTGGGACAGTGCAGATGTTGTTCTCAGAAACAACCCCAGTTCTTGCATTCCAGAGTCGCACATGCAAGGACTTAAAAGACTTAAAACTGGATTGAAGAAACGGCATGCAAAAATCTAGATGAATGCCCAGCTCAAAGAAGTAGCAACATTCACGGTTGTTACAGAGCAAATTCAGGGAAGGTTGGACAGAAAATTCACCATCTTAGTAAGAGTGTCTGGGCAACAAGGAAAGGGTGGGTTCTGACCCAGCTTTCCAGCTCCTGCTCTGAGACACTCTGCTCAGCCAGCTCTCTTGGCCTTGTAAACCCCAAAACACCATATGGCCAGGGCCTTTGTGAATATTTAGAGAATAAGCCTACCCAGGGCGCTGGTGCAGTTCTAGAATAAATTGTGGTTTTCCTTCTGGGCCAGGACTTGCCTTCCAGGAACCCCTTGAGTGGAGATGAAGAACACTGCTGCTTTTAGCCAAGATTCTGCTTTAACCAACAGAGAGGCACTTGGAACAGTTCTTTATTTTCGTTCTTAGGGAACAACATTGCTTTTGCCCTCTTGAACACAAATCAGATAATTAAATTACTCCTTTAATTTGTCTATTATTAGTAATTACATGATTAGAGCAATTATAGTGGGCAATTATTTTGCTAACTTCATTTTAGCTTTTTTATTATAACACATAATGCTATTATTTTCTTAGAACGATGTTATCTTTTCACAAGCTTTCTGTTATTCTTTTTGTGGTGATGTTTAATTTACCCTGCAAAGTCCAGGATCTCTAGAAAATCTCCCCAAAGTTTGCTATCTAGGCCTGCTTGGCTTCTGCTCAATAGCACTTTGCCCAGATCACTGCATAGGACTGCTATCTGTGATGTTTAGTGGTTTATATGGCCTTTTCTCCTAGAAACTAGGCCACGAGCCCCCTGAGCGTTTAGACTGCCTTTAATCTTCATACGTTCAGGACTAGGCACAGTAATCAGCACTGATCATGTCCACATTTTGGCTAGAATTGACTGCGTCAGCATGTTCTATAACCTGATGGCAAAGCAGTCATCAACAATAACCGCCATGTTCAAATCTTACCCTCTGTTTCATAGAATGGTTCAAAAAGCCATCAATTCAATATCTGATTTTTTTAATTGAAGGTCTAACATTTACAGAAAAACTAAAAGGTTCCAGTTTAAGTAACTTTGGAGTCCAGTTTCCAAAAAATCATTTATATTAACAGACTGAAAATACTGGCTGGGCAAGACATGCCATATGCAGCTTTGGGGAAAAAAAAAACTTCCGAAGCACACATGGGTGGTCCCTTGCACATGTAACAACTTAGACATTTAAAATACTGGGCATTTGAAACTTTTAAAAAGGACTATAAAACGAATGCTTGGCCCATACAC
This sequence comes from Tolypeutes matacus, assembly GCA_026826555.1. Classification (NCBI taxonomy): domain Eukaryota; kingdom Metazoa; phylum Chordata; class Mammalia; order Cingulata; family Chlamyphoridae; genus Tolypeutes; species Tolypeutes matacus. Next base: position 1,490,977 of record JAKSZT010054380.1, on the reverse strand, counting down.
TTCATGGGCCACTTGGGAAAGAGCCAATTATCATACATAAATGGGTCTTGTTATTCCAGTATAAGCTGAGGGTCAACTGCCCCCCTAAGGACCACTCCAATCCCCATCTAATGGCTCCCCCCCATCCCCCGCCCAAGGAGGGAGAAGAATTTTCTTTGGGAATCTCCATCTTCCTAATTCTCAAGAAGTCCAGTGTTCAGGAAGTTGTTGCTTATCCATGAACCGTTTGTAGTGGAATGCAATTATGTTCTGCATACTTGACAGTAAATTTGATTTTGGCAGGTCAAGCAGGATCTCTGTGGGGTGTCATTAGAAGTATTAGGGTTGTTATTAACACTATAAGTATGGTAATGATAAAAATTACCATTATTTGATTGCCTACTGTGTGCCAAGCCCTATCTGTTTGGCCGCAACCAGGAGGAAGATGTTCTTATTTGTAGTTTACAAAGAGGGAAACTGAAGCTTAAAGAAGCTCAGTGTCTTAACAGAGGCTAGCAAGAGTGAGTGCTAGTGTTTGAATCAGGGCTGCTGACTCTAAATAATCCTGTCCTGACTGTCATGCCACGTCCTTCAGGATAGTGTCTATCTCAGACACGGTCTGAGATCTAAGCATCGGGCACTAAGATGCTATGCTCTGTCCAAAGCCCTTGCTTGTGCCATCCCCTATTCACTAAATACATGACACAGTTGGTCCTAAGAGGAACCAGATGAGGCAGAATTTAACAGATGCACTCTTGGAAAAACCAGGCTTTCTAACAGTGTGGGCTCCTATCATCTTTTTGGACAAAGATAACATCATTTGACAGGTAAATTGATAATTTATTGCATTTTTCCAGGGCTTCACAATTTGTTATGCACATTCAGATTTGTGGGTAAGAGGACAATGTAAACCTTGATATCTAAACTTACCATTTCAGATTCCCATAGAAAAGATTAACAGAATATTAGAGAAATACCTTTGCTGGGTATGCAAGGGATTACCATCTATGTATAGAATTTTCTGATAGATCCACAGCAGATGAGTCTGGATTGAAAAAGGGAGGTGATTGACTCACACTTTCCCTCCTCTAAATGCAGATATCAGTGAAGCTTTCCTAATATTACCCATCTTAGAGGAGTAAGGGTTGGCTAGAAGAAAGAAGGGTAGAAAAGCTACCCTTTAAGGATTCCTTCCAGAAAACAAATGGCATGCCTAAGCAAAGCTTCCTTTTCGATTAGAAATTTATATATGAAATTAACATATATTTCATGGTTGTTTTGTGACTTTTATCTAGAGTCTAATCTGGCAGAATAATTAGATCATAAGCACAGAGTAAAAGGAACTCAGAAGATGCTACATTCTACTAGAGAGCAAAGAGATGTAGAAATCCCATCTCTTCTTTCCCTGGAGGGTGTGGGAGGCAGAGTAGGCTCAAGGTGCATCCAAATTGGTCGGATTGCCCAAATTTGGGGGAGAGAGCTATAAAAATTCACAAAAGCTTGGGAAACTTGAGAATCATCTCTGGGTATAGCATGGAAGAAACTACATTTCTAAGAAAAACTCTGCATTGGGTTGGACACATGGCGCAATGGTGTGAGACACTTAGAGTAGCTTTTGCAGAGGGAGGCATCTGCAGCCAAAGGTGATGCGGCTGACTTTCCAGAGCCTATAGGTAACAGGCAAAGGATCCAGAAGTCCAGGCAATTGCTGGTGAGGGACGTTCTGGGACCAATGGACTAACAGAGTCCTGGGATGCCAAGGGTTGAGATGTCATTTGACAGAGGAAGTAACAGGTATCGTGCTCAGCACCATAGAGCACCCATACAAACTTGAAGGCCAGGTGGGACAAGCTATAACACCACAGAATTCAGCCAGGAAAGAGGGCAATGTGAAGGCTTGCACACTCCCACAGAAAGCCAGGGGTCAGACAGCAGAGAAGAGATGGAAGGAAGGAAATGTGGAAAAAAACAACATTTGCCCCAAATAGACTATTGTGAAATGCAAGTGACAAAGGTACTGCTAATTGGAAAATTTAAGTAACCTTTTCTAACACCCCAATCACTCATAAGGACAAGGAATTATGAAAAAGCTGACATCAGTTATTGAAAAGGAAGAAGATAAATTTTCTTTCAAATTTGGGTAAGTTTACATGGGTCGATTTAAGACTCCGATACAAAGAAGAAAATCAGTGAGCCTACTCAAGTTGCCTCAGATGAAAAAGTGCATTCCTCCCTGGGGAGTCAGAAAAACTGCCTCTCTAATTAGGGAAAATAAATAAAATAAATGTATGAATCATTTTACCAAAAAGATCTGAAAGGCTATTTAATCTATATAACTAGATTTAATATTCCTAAAGGAGGAATAATCTGAACATATTTTTACAAGTACAAAGAAATGAGTCATGTAATCTATTCCTCTCACCTCTGCAATAACAGAGAAATTAATTACTAAGATGAAGTGAACTTGAGAGATTTATCTAGAAATTATCCCAGGGGGATAAATATAAGAAGATTAGACCAACAATGTGAGAGATTAGAGGTGGGCAATGTAGTTGCCTTTCCCGAGGCAGCCTCATGATTTGGATGAAGTGGAGCCATGTGTAATAGTCCCAGTCTTAGTTCCATAGTGGTTATCTCTGGACTGAGAGTGTGATTCAAGGTTGCCTGATAAAGAGGTGATCAAAACTTCTGGTCAATGATTGTGGGAAGAGATGTGCCTTGAGGCGAATAAAGAAGACTATAGCCCTACATGGTACTGGAAGCCATCTTGTCCCTATGAAAGAAGTCAGCCTAGAGATGAAGAAGACATCTAAAAGAGTCTAGAGCCGCAGAAATTGACAGAAACCACTGCAAATCATGGCTAATGACAAAATCTTACAAAGGTATCCCAAGTAGAGAAAAAGTATTGATCAATATTGTTTTTAAAAAAATACACAGTACTCTAACTGGAATACAAGAAATAGAATTCAGCCAATTTATTTAGTCTAACGTACACTAAGAAAAACGTGCAAGAGACAATGTCCTGTGCTTGCCAAAACCCATTCCCTTTTCTTCCCGTGCCCACAGCTAGACTTCATCTCCCAGCTCCCCTTGTAGCTTAGAGGAGCTCATGTGACCAGTTCTCACCAATGAATGTGAGTGTGGAAATGAGTGTCACTAACCATACCCTATCTTCACACTCTTGTCCTTCCTGTCCACTGACCAGAGGAGAGGATCAAGAAAGGACTCCAGGCTCCCCTGATGGAGCTATTGAGTTGTGCAGAGCCTCCTCCCCAAGCAGCACGGTTCTGACACAGAAGCAGAAAAATATGCCTTTATTGTGTTTGGAGATATTTTGTTAAAACTAATAAAAGCATTTACCCCAATATTTTAAGGGTGGCACAATACTGTAAGAAATTTATTAATGTAATGCAACACAATAGGAAATCAAAGGAGAAGGAAAAAATCATAATTATTTCAGTCAATTAAAAAAAAGCATTTGATAAGATTTAACATCAATTTCTGATTCAAAACTATTTTTAAAAATTCAGAAAAACTATGAGTAGCTGGACATATTCTTTAAATTGGTAGGGAATACTTACTTCAAAGCGATATTCAAACCAATTGAGCTATATAGTGGTATAATTCTAGAGACATTTCAATTAAAGATAAGGTAATGATAGCTGAAAAATTACATGACATATGATAAGGAAGATAAAGGTTATAATCATTGGAAAGAATGTGACAGATATTCACAAATCCTGAAAACCTATAATAAGTCTGTTCGGATTCCACTCCAGGTACAAGCAGCATCCAGATATCCACAGAGACCTCCCCAAGCCTTGGGGGCGCCCTTCCTGCAACTGGCCCCTAAACTCTGCTATTGCTATGTAGCCTTCCTGATTCCTTTGGCTAATCAATGTTTTGTTCTCTAAGCCCTCCTTGAATTCTGTACTTAATTCCCTGTCCATGACATATCACGCTCAATCTTCCTGCATCAGAGCGGAAGCATCACTCTTGCGAGAGAACCTCTGCATTTTCTCAGGAAGCAGAGGGGTTAAAAGGAGAGAACTCCCGCTCAAGGCTCAAGGAACAGGGAGTCTCCACTCCTCTGCAGACTCGGAGTGTTTCCCATTTGGAGGCTCAGGGATTCTGAATGTACACTTTGGCCAAAATCAGCTTTTACTCTGAGCACTCTGAATTGCCTTCAGAGGAATGTTCCAAGACACAATTTTGATTTCTGGGAAGAAAACTCCACCATGACCACCTCACACACCTACCCTAACATTAGCATCCATGTGTGTGTTGCTTTCATCTTGGCCCGGGAAGTATCTTCCAGCATAAGCAATGACTTAATCAGGAATTGAACTAAATAGTTTTATGCGATAGCTTCTTAGCTAAAGTTCACCACGTGAGTTGCCTGGATTACTTTAATGTTCTTTTGGGACCCGATGATCCAAAAGGCAACTGGATTTTGCATCCACTCTAAGCTCCATCGCAACTTTATACTACCTTTTAATTAAATTTTCCTTGAATATATGTTTTTGGCATGCAAATATATTTGAACTGTCTTTTCATGGAGTTAGAGTAGTCATTTTAGGGATGGAGAGGGAATAGAACTTCTGGCCCACTCCTCATTTTCCAAATGAGTTGACAATGACTTGGAGAGGCTAAGTGACTTCCCCTGCATCATACCATGAGTGGATGGCATGACTCTGTCCATCTGTTCATGGGGAGGGGACTGCACAAGTCAGGGGCAAGATGAATATCCTGGCTGTCACAGCCTGAGGGATGAGATTGTCATGTCCCAGCCTTCAACCAGTTCATATGGGTCTCCCCCTTTGCTTGGCCTGCCTACAGCCCTCTCTTTTGGCACCCACTTTCCAAAGGATCTGACCCTTCCCTGTTGGTGTGGTGATCCTTGTGCTTTACCAGTGTTTCAGTTCTCTGAGCTCCGAATCCTCTCCTTCCACTTGGCACAATACTTGATGTAGTCTCTAATATTTTAAGTCACCCCTTCAGCATGTTTTGCACCCCTCCTCTCCATGGCTTTGGGCTTGGAACCTGGGATCCAGATTGCTACTAAATTTTAGCACTGAGATTAGACCCCAGTTTTCCTAATTTTCAGAGCACAGCTGTCTGCTTTCACCATACTCTTATCTTTAGTAAAACTCAAGATACAGATTTGATGTTCAGGGATGAGGGTTTCCCAGGACTATGCTTTGAAAGTAGGAAATAATTAAAAACTAGACTTCCTTGATTGTTAATTCAGGGTTTTCCTTCTTTCTGTAACTGAAACTACAATTAAAATACATAGTTTATAACTAGGGCTGATAGCTTGGGGTTCACAAAGCTGAAGAAGGATAGTCACTAGCAAAGTAGCCCATCAAGGAAGTTCCTCAAGGAAGGGCATGAATCCTGCAATACCTGGTTCTCTGAGCTCTGATGCCGTCACAGGTAGCATGAAGGTGGACTCATCGTAACAACCTTGTGGGGCCTCCTCTCTGCATCAGAGTGACCTGCAGGAACTTGGGGGGGGGGTGCCACATCTCTCCTTCATGATGAACTGCAGGACCTTGTGGGGTCACATCTCTGACCTTGGCATGCACTGCAGGTCCCAGCACCACAGGTCCATGGTGGAGTCCACAGCAAGAGTGAGAAGTCAAAAGGGGCTTCAATAACCTTACTGTATGTGCCCAAGGCCAATTTTGCAGCACAGGATAGCATGTGCTGAAACAGAGAGGGCATAGAGATGCTTCTGTTGTCACTGTGCAAAGTGAATTTTCTCCCCTTAGAAAATCAGGGTTCCCCATGTCTGAAGAGAAAAAATAGACGCAGTTGTTATACACACTGGCTGCACGTGAGATTCAGTAGGGTGAGCTTTTGAAAATATCTATGCCTTTAGGAATGCAATTTAATTGGCATGGGGTGGGTACATTTTAATTAGCTGGCCAGGTACCTCTAAAGCATGAAATTGGCATAAGTCCAGCCAGAATAAGGAAAATGTGACCCTTAGGCTTCCAGCCTGGTTTTCTCACCTAAGCTAATAAGCTTCTAGTTTTGAATACAAAAGAGGAAGGAAGAACACACCAATTAAACGAAAGGCTGGAGAGATGCACGTGCTAAAACACCTATGAAGAAGGTGAGCGCTAAGACTTTAACATGCATTTTAACATCACCTCTTGAAACTTAAAATGTGAGAAGACTTGTACTTTATCCCCAGAGCCACTGTCCATGCACAGTCTTATTAACAGCTTCAGTCTGGCCTTTGAGTCCTGAATTGGTCAGTGTGATTTAATTTCCTGTTTCTAAGATTTTAAAAAAACTATTAAAAGCAAAAAACAAAATACTTAGTGTTCTCTTTAAATAATCTCGCTGTATCTGCAAGGCCTCTGAATGTCAAATGCCTATTGCAAACAGATATTCCTATCACTTTAGAGAAACAAAATTTCCCCTAAAGGAATAGAGTTTTGGCAGCTATATTTTTCCTGCCTGAAACAAGTCAGAGAGTTGTTCTCTTCAGTGTCCTGGTCATTTTTCTGTTGCTAATCTTCTTGGTGAACTTGCCCAAACTACATGGACTCTTGGGATTCTAGATCCCTCTGTAAAATAAGGTGGGAGTCAGCATGGGATGATGCCTAGGCCTCTTCCAGCTTTGACATTATTAGCTCACAAATCTCCATTGATAAAGAAATTAGGTGAGTAATCAGGCAAAATATGCAAAACATATTCTAAAGTAGGAGGAAACACATGCAACAAACACACACACACATCACTGGATCTGGAGTCAAAATAACTTGTTTCTGGCTAATACTGGATGATCTTGAGAAAATGTTTGCTTATATTTTTGTACATCAATTCAGTCTTGTACATCAGGGAATGTGAGTCTAAGAAAGTGGTTACAAGATTTTTCCAAACTTTAATAAGTGGACACCAGAAATGCCTATAAGAAGTTAAATTAGTTTTTTTGTTTCCTAAGAGGTAGTGGCTTCTAAATACTTGCATGGAATTCCATTTGCTCTTTTCTTTGGGGAAAAATAAGAACTTGATTTGGGATTAAACTGGAATCATCATTAACCTGAATGTAGAAGTTTAGGCAGAAAGGCTTGGGGTCCTATGCTGCATTGCTAAAGACCTTCCTAAATTTGGGGTGATAAATGTTTCTTTTCTTTATGAATTAGACGGTCCTAGATTACTGCTTATTTTTGGAAAGGAGGCAAGTGTTTGTGTGTATACGTGTGTGATCTTGTATGTATATATTTGTGCTCACACTGTCGGTCACAGACACTTGGGGCAATGATGCTCTACCATCAGGTGGGCAGGCCTGGGTACCACATTTGCTTGAGCTGGAGATCAGACTGAGAAAGAACTGCCAGGCCTTTTGCATACTGGACTATTTTCAGACCCAAGATAATGGTATTTAAAACTGAGTCATTCAAAATGTACTATTTTTGAACTATCATATTTTTAGTATAATGTGTGTGAGATCACATTTCTGTGGTTAAGAGGAAAAGTTTTCTCTTCAAGTCTAGACATCCCCAGTGTCAATCATTTTAGAAACTATGTGCTCCTTTCACAAGGGCAAGGAAGGCACTTACTTAATGGAAGACTCTTTGGACCATGATGCCAAAGACCCATAGAAAGATGCTCGAAAAGGATCAGTAGTTATTACACAGCTAGGAGCTCTGTTTGTGGCTGTGCTTTCTGTCAACACCAGTGGACTTTTCTGGAAGGTCAAGATGCTATCAGATGAACAAATAGACCATTTGCTTTTTCCCAAATACTGCACACCAATATGGAACCAATGGGCCCCAAGTGGTGGCTGATCAAATATGGGACCTTCTCTGGCTAGCCCAGAAGACCAGACCTTGGCAGAGTTTTGAATCATGAGTGTAGGGACTAGACTGTGCTCATAGAGTTTTCCCTTTAAAATGCCTGTCTCTTGCAGCTGCCCTGGCCAAGTCTCCTCATTTTCCCTGTGGGAAAGAAGAGGCAACCCCACAGGACACTCTCGCACCAAGTGTGGGACCTACATCTGCCTCCTCTGTTGATGATTGGCTTTGTCACCCTTAGGTTCCCAAGCGCTACTGGATTAGGGACCCAGGGGAAGCGTGTTAGAAACTGTCTTCTCAAGCCAATTTTCTGGAGTACAGTGCTTGGCAACAGGATAATTTGAAAAATGTGATCATTTTCAAACCTAGTTAGGTTATCTCAGCCTTAGTATAAAGATGATTTGCAAAACATATGTGCTTCATGTGCACAAAGCCAGGGAAAATATTCAGCTAGAAGCTACATTTGTTTCACATCTGCAACTATAACGCTATACTCTCATGTTCTCTCTTGGGAAGAATCCATCTACATGGCCACATGGGAAATTGAATAAAATACATTGCACCTTCTTTTCCTATTAGGCACTTTGTTTTCATTAAGACTCCATATAGCTCATTCTTATGATTTATTGAATGGCCTTGATATCTCGATATTTCTCAGAAGCAGGTCTATTTTGTCCTCTCATTAGATAGATAAAGAAACTGAGACATAAGACTAATGATTACCTCTTTCAACGCATAAAGACTAGCAATTATCTCTCTCAATACTATTTACATGATCTGAGATTAAAAACCCAACAAGATTTCTTGCTCTCAGGGCAATTGTTTCGTCTAATTTAATGGCAAATACAATCACTGCGTAGAATCAGAAGGCGGTCAATGCGGGTCCATACTCTGTAATAAATCTCTAAGTTTCCTAGCAGAACACTGGCTCTTCAGTTATGCCTAAATAAGTATGCACTTGAATTAGTTCAATGTGAAATCCTTTTTATTACGTGCATGAAAACTTGCTATAAATCTACATGAAGCAAGTGTTTTTTAAAAATTGCAAAGTGTAGGATCCAGTTACTTAAAAACATCCTGCTTCTCTATCAAATGTCCAGAAGAAAGATTTTTGAGGTGGACCATTTAAAGCTACAAGCACAACCAACTTTCATAATCCAAAGAATATTTTGGGTATTTTCCCACAGAGTTCATTTTCTTTTCTTTCATGGAAAACTCCAAAGAAGAAACTTTATCAATATTCAACTAGTAATTAGTGTTAGAATTGCAGGGGCTGTTTGTTGAGCTCTTCCTGTGTTCTGGAGACCTGGCTCAATATTTGACATTAAAAACCTCATTTATTTCTCATGACAACCAGATGGGGAGATGAGCTATACTTAGGGATGTTATATAATTTGCATGAGATCCCAGTGCCAGGAGAGCCAGGATTTGAATCTGGACCTATCAGATTTATTTCGAACTCTAGATCTGCATTCTCCAATACAGTAGCTATTGGTCCCACAGAGCTATTTACATTTAAACTTAAATAAATAAAATAAAGCTAAAAATTCAATTCCTCAGTACACCAATCACATTTCAAGAGCTCACAGGTCATGTGTCCAATGGTTAGTTTGTTGGACAGCACCCTTATAGAAACTCTCCTTTCTCCCAGACAGTCGTATTGGACAGCTCTGCACTTGAGCATTCTCCCTCTCTTAGAGGCTTTGTGAGTCAGAGAGCCACCATCTGTCTCTACATTTCCTCACTTACATGTAAACTTTGGAAATAAATACATTGGCAAATCCTCCCTATCTCATAAGGTAAAATACCATTCAGATGTTATATCTTCTCTGAAATTTTCCCCAATTCCCCAATTTCAAGGAGAGGAGGAGAGGAGACAGACAGAGGATGGGAGCTAATGTGCGTTGCATTCCCACCATGTGTGGGCATGTGTGATCTTCTTTAAATCTTTTCCCCAATATATATGAGGGACTATTATTCTCACTTTCCGATGAGGAAAACAATTTTAGCTACTTGTGCAAATGCCCAAATTTTGAAAAAAATTATTCTGTTACCATATATAATGTTTTATATATCTAGATTCTGTTGCAAATTTACTAATTTTTAACACAATTTTTTTCAGGACTTCAATAGCACCTCAGTTAATGAAGTCATCAAAGATGTTGTTATAGGATGTAAAAATATGTACTATTCTAACAACAGTGAATGCTTAATTAAAACACCAAAATCACTAAAATTTCTCACAGAAGTTCTGGTAGGTGATGTGAAAGAGAATGGTGAAAATTTCTGCTTATCCAAGGTTAAGTGGATTAACAGAAATGCAAAAGCAATTTACCACATGTTTGGCACCCCTTAGATTTGAAATTATGTAATTTTTCACTTTTGTTAAAAATTTGGGTGTTTCAGTATTTTCAATTTTATACATAAACTGACACTATTAAGATTTTCAAGTAACATTTTCAAATTGGTCTAATGTGATTGGAGTGCATGAGAGGCTTTTCCTTTTATAAAAATTTTATAAAATATTTCAGGAGTTCAAAAGGCAAAGAATAATAAATATTTATATACTAACCATTCACATTAGTAAAAAAAATTGCAAATATCATTGAAGCCTCCTGTGTATCCATTCTTTAATCTCATTTCCTCTCCTTCTCCCATAAGTAACAACTGCTCTGAATGTGGTGTTTGTCTTTCCTTTTATTTTCTTTATGATTTTACCACACATATGTATATCTCTCCAGAATGTGTAATCTGGTCTTGCATATTTTTAAAAGTTTCTTAAATGGAATCATTCTCACATATATTTCTGCAAACTGCTTTTGACACACTCTTATGTTTGTGAAATTTACGATTGTTGATAATTATAGTTCCTTTGTTTTCATTGCTGGGAGATGTCATATTAAGAAGACTCAATCATAATTTCTTTTGTTGATGGGCATTTTGGTTGCTTCCAGTTTTGTGTTCTTAAAAGCTGGTCCTCTGACAAGTCGTCTTTATTTCTATTGAGAATGTATACAAGTGTTTTTCCCAGTTACATATCCAGGAGAGGAATTACTGATTTATAGAGAGTCGTATGGTAGTCTTCATGTTTATGAGATAATGCCATATTATTTTCCTAATAGTTATAACAGTTTACATTCCCACATTAGGGATGAGAGTTCACATCTCAACATTTACTTGTCAATACCTGGCATCGTCAGACTTTAAAATACTTTTTCAGTGTTACACGTATGAAATGGTGTTTGCTTTTTTTTAAACTATAAACTTAATGTTTATTGTTTACATTCAAGTGAACCTTCCATTTGGGAAACTAAACACAAATTTGACCACAACAAATTTTGTAATAAAGTTACTTTGGTACTTTCTCACACAATACGACGAATAGTTTAGTGATTAGCTACTGCCTGAGAAGAAACTGTGCTCAGACACCTGAATGCTGTGACATGTCCACCATCTACTGACAGATCTGTGCGTGGGAAGGGGAGCACATTCAAAGTTCAGGCAGTTTTCATGTCTGCCTTGGTATTTACTTTCCATTGGGCCTCCTCGGATTGTCATCGTGAATGCTTAGCTTCCCAGCCTTCCAGGGATGTGCATAAGGCTTATCTCACACTTCCATGGATCTTTAAATTTCAGGATATCCCCATTAAATTTATGGTTTGTCTGTCACTCATCACAACCCAAGACTATAACCTCAGGCTAGCAGAGTTACAGGTTTTTCCCATTTTATTTCCACTGAATTTTCCTCTTTTACTGACAACTCTGTTTGTCATGGGTTTTCATCCCCCACTCCCTGCTAAAACTATGGCAAATGAGCTGGGGGGCAGTGGATATGTGTATTGGAGGAGGAATGGGAGCAGACCCAGGCAAGAAGGCCTCAGACTTTCACTACTTTTACCCCAAATTCCAACAGCTATTCATGAATAAATACCTCTCAAATTGTTGTTTGCCTTTGGTTACTCTCCAGATGCCTAAAATATTCATTTTCAACAATTTTGTTCAGTTTTTAGTTTAGTTTTGGGGGGATAGGATTTTCCAACCTCTTGACTCCACCATAACCAGAAGTCTCACCTGTTTTTGTAATATAGGTAAATTTATTAAATTTTCCTTTAGGATTTCAAGTTTTGTGCCTTTTTTAAAAGGAAGTCCTCCACTACCTTAATTGTTAAATATATCCTACTATATTTTCTTCTAGGTTTATACTTATGTTTATATTTAAGTTTTAATTTATAGTTTAAGTTTTAACCCATGGAATTTAATCCAAGGGAATTGATTGTTGTATATGGTGATATAGATTATAATTTTATTTTTTCCATATGGATAACTTATTGTAGATCTGCATATATCTCTGGGCCAAATTAGCATATTTTGCTATACTCTTTGCATTCTTGATGTCTGGGAGAGTCCATCCCCTACTTTCTTTATTTCAAAACTGTTTGACTATTTTGGGGTATATGCTCCTAGATATAAACACCAGAATCACCTTGTCAGATCCATAATAAATCCTGCTGGGCTTTTTAATGTAATTGCCCTAAATCTACAGATTAACCTAGTAAGAATTTACATTTTCAGAGTAAATACATTTACTTATATTTTAATATCAATTTTATAAAATTCTGTGTAGCCGATATCTATATAGAAGGATATAAATAATGATCAACCCTTGGTAATGAAAATATCTCTATGTGGGATATTGGCTGCTTCATTTTTTAAATTTCTTCTTGTATTGTCTAGGATTTCTTTTTTTTTTTTTTTTTTGCATTTCGTTTTGGTAGAGGATAGTTTCCATTTTTAGATTAAACATAGCTATTCTTTCATAAACTTTGTCAAGGGGAAAGCAGCTTATGAGGTAGACAAAATCAGAGTTGGGGTCATCTGTGATATGGGAAAAACATGCACACATGGCCAAACCTCTTCTAACAGAGCAGTGTCCCCATTGGCAATTTTTTGGCACCAAGTCACAGGTTTTCTAATCAAGAGAACTGGATTAAACATTGACTTACCCTCTTACTGTAATTTCCTTACCCCCTTTGAACTTCAATTTCCTCATAACATGGGGCCAATAATCTCTAACCTAAGATTTTTGCCAGTTTTAATGATATAAAATATGTGTCCTCAAGTTAGTTAGGTGTAACTTGACTTAAACCCCAATTCCATGGCCTGTGGAAGTCAAATCTCTCTCCTCAATTTCTGCTAATGCCCTAAATTTAAACTTTTATGGTTCTCTTCCATGCAGTTCCTATTAGATTGTATTTGAATTTTGCTCCTACATTCCAGATATTGAATTGCAATCATTTATGAATTTATATCAAAATTGAGTCATAGTTAAACTCATGAAGATTTAGAAGGGTATCAAGGAAGGCTCACATCTCAGAATGCATCATCTTCTGCCTTTTCACTAAATTCCATACTACTTGGCTTTGACCTGAAAATTCAATAATATTTTCATGCTTACCCAAAAGCAAAATAAAACAAAACACACAAAAACAAAAACAGATAAAATGAAAAACAATAAAAAATATCTCTCTCATCTGGATTCACCCTCTTTGGAAGGTAATTGACATTGTAAAATTGTGTGTGTATGTGTGTAAAATTAGCACAGTGAATGTCTATACAGTAGCTCAAGAAATCTTTACTTTCTTCTTCCTTGTTAGGAACTTATGGCAATATGAAAATCAATTTTCAGCCCATATGACCCATTTCCATGAAGACATGTCTTCAACAAGTTCCAAAGGGACCATGTCCTGGTCCCCTTTCTCTTTTCATACACCTCATTTTCATCCTGCTGGGTGCAGCCAGCTGAAATATCTTACTGTCAAAGAAGCATAAACACATTCTCTGAGGTTGCTCTTTTTCCTGTCAGCCATCTTGCTCAGTTTGAGCTAGCACTTACAGGGACCAAAAAATGAAAACAGGATTCAGGGTTTATAGAACATAGCTACATTTTTGGAGACAGCATTTTGTGGTCTTTGCCTTGCCAGCCCATCTGTTCACCATTAGGCTCCAGTTCAAAGATGCAATACTTTGTTCATTAATCCACCGTGGCTGGAATAAAGCTTTTTGTGTTTCATCACTCTAATGGACTTGCTCACCACAGAGGGCATTCTTCAGCATATGTCAATGTTAACAGCCCCAGGTTCACTTAGAATCTTCTTCTGCAGGCTGACAAAGACCCAGGGCCCTGGAGGCATCTGAAGGCTTCTCTTCTTTAACTAGGCTTAAAGGCTCAGGTCTATAATAGTCTGACTGAAAATGAAAAGCAACCATCTCTTTCTGGTACAAATGAAATCAGAAAATGATTCTTGACCCTGGCTCCCAGATGAAACTGCTTTCTGTGATTGGTATTATTATAGCCCATTTTACAGATGAAGAGACAGAAACTCTGAGAGTTTGAAAAACTTACTGAAAAGCACAGAACTAATAAGTGGTAGAACTAAAATTCAAACCCACCAAAGCTTGCTCTCTTTCCACTTACCTGCCATGGCATTTTGTGAACAAATGAACATTTGACCTACTATTTCTGGTGGAAGACTGAGGAAGGGACACAAAGGGCCCAAGTTCTCAGAGCAACCAGTTTTACTGTAAAGGCTGAACCAAAGTCTGAACAAGAGATCATTATTTTTTGTTACTCAAGGAGGTTGGGAAAAGGATGAACTTGGGTTGAAATTTCAACTTTTGCAAGCTGTATCATTTTGGGCAAGTGACTTCATTTCTCTGTGTCAGAATTCTAATTTGTGAAATGAGAATAAAAATTAGAATTCTACCTGTGTAAGTACAGAATTGCTACCAGGATCCAATCCACTCCCCATATAATAACTAAATAACTGATACTCAAGGGAGGCAAGAATGCAATGATTGCTACATTTGTGATCAAATGAGATAATACGTTAGAAGTGTTGGTGAAACTATGGGGATGGTCTTATGGTTTCATGTCATGAATCCTTTTAGAGACATAATTTTCTTTACTTTTCAAAGTAAAATTAAATATGGCAGAAAAAAAATCATCTTGTTGGGGAATTGTTCTCCCATCCCTACTGTTATTTGGGGATGAGCCCCTAGTTTCTAATCAATCGTTCTATCTCTCACAGTCCAGGCATCCCATGTAGGCCCACCTTCACGGTCTCCCCTCCATGCCATGCCAAATTCACCCACCTCCACCTTCACTGCAGCATTCCAAGGCTACAGAGCTCAGTGCCCATTTGCCAGAATTCTAAGTTTCTTCCCCTACTGCCCCTGCTATTTTTAAAAAATAAAATTCCATTGAAGTATATAATTTCATATATGAACATACATAAACAATAAGTGTATAGTAAAAGTTGTGAACTTACAAAAAAACATGCATCTCATCATACAGGGTTCACCCATCACCAGCACCTTGCATGATTGTGAAACATCTGTTACAAACTATGAAAGAACAGCATCAAAATATTACTACTAACTAAAGTTCATGTTTTACATTTGATGTATTTTCCCTAATCGACCTGATTGTTAACACACTATATTAGTATTATATACATTTGTTATCATTCATGGGATAATGTCCTCATATTGTCTTCATCACCCAGTCCATTTTAGAATGTTTTCATTCCTCCCAAAGGAAAAACTCCATGTCTTCTTATATCCCCCTATTGCTGTCCCTTAGAATTGATATAACATCTTCTTGCCACTGCTGCAAAATATTACACTATTACTGTTACCTGTTGTCCATAAGTTATATTAATTGTAATTTTCCCATGTATCTACACATTTTTAATACTTTGCAAAAGAAGAACATTCTTATATTTATACTATTATACTGCTTTTTTTCTGAACCCACAGTTCCTTTGTCCTTCATCTTTTGGAATCCAACTCCCTCCCAGCATCTGCCATGCCTATCTTTTATCCTTGGCATACAAAAGCTTCCACTTCTTTCTCACTCTGAGAACTTTCAGATACATTCTTCTGGATAAAATGAAATACTTATACAAACGAAACAGAGAATGTAATTCACTGGAAACCACTGGTAGGAGCCCTGTGGAGGGGACGAGACCCAAAGGACAAGAGTAGGGGTGCCTGTTTAAGGAGGCATCCAGCTCTGGGCTGCAGCTGATAGTTTTCCTGCAGGATGTAGCCCCGTGTTCCCAGATCTTTCAAACATAAAGGATACGAACTTTGACTTCCGAAAAGGAACCAAAACCCTGCAACACAAATTCCTCACTGAACATCCAAGGGAGAGAGGAGGAAAATTAACTTTCACCATTTCACTAGTTAAGTCCATTATATGCAAAAGGAAAAAAAAAGAAAAGAAAAGAAACAAGAAAAATAAAAAAAATGAATAAAAATGACACAATTTATCAATTCCTCAATTCACTTTATTACAAGGATTGTTTTGGGTAGGAAGAAAAATAGTTTTCTGTACTTCCATGAGACTGCATCTTCAATAATTGTTTCAGAGGGTTGCTCAGGGTCTGCATTACTACGGCTGCCAGGCACTTCTGCTAGGAAAAAGCAATTAGCAGGAAGAGCCCATCTGGTGGTCACCCCCCGGGCTCTGAGTCTATGCCACCACTGTGATGTGCCAATGGTGGTGTCTTCACATGCAGCCTCTACCTGGATGCACATTTGAACCCTGTTGGAGCTTTTTAAATACATGGGTGACCAGGTGTGGGTTGAGCTCTTGGCATTTGTTTTTTTAAACTGCCTTGGTGATTCTAATAAGCAACTGTACAGAATGCTATTTTATGGTTCCACCTTCTATTGGTTTTACCATCTGCTATGACAGTGGGTTGGCTTAAACGACAGGAATGTATTGGCTCATGGTTTTGGAGGCTAGAAGCTGGCTTCCTTCCCTGGTCAGCGGTGCTGGCTGCTGGCAATCTTTCGGGTTCCTTGGCTTCTCTCTCTGCCTCTTGTCACATGACCATGTCCTCTCCTTTCTCACTTCTGTGAATTCTGGATTCTCTTTATGAGGCCTCCAGTAATTCAGATTAAGGCCCACCCCATTCAGTTATGCCACACCTTAACTAAAAATAACGTCTTCAATAGGTCCTCTTTGCAGGTATGTAGATTAAGATTAAGAACATGCTTTTTATACCACAAGCCTCTTTGATCCAACTTCTCTGTCCTACAGGTCCTGCTCTAGGCATAAGACTGTCATTTCCTTCTTTTTTAAATGTGCATATGCACAGGAAAGAGCACAGAGCTACAGGTCAGTGCTGAGTTTTAGCCTGGTTGTGTTGCTATTTGTATGATTTAGAAAGATCACCTGAACTCTCTGAGCCTCAGTTTTCTCACCTGTTAAATGGGGTTTTTCATTCCTGCTCTGCCTCCTTACAGGTCAAGAAGTGTATAAATCATGGTTCTTTAGGTAAACAGAAGCAGGAGATATCTGTAAATATTATGACATTTTTATAAGAATTCTCTCACATGACTGTGGGGACGGACAAATCCAAATTCTGTAGAGCAAGCCTCACACTAGGAACTCCAATGAAAGTCCTTGAAGAGTTCCCCAGGAGAAGATGGCTGGCTGAAGTAGAAATGAAAATTCTCTCTTCTGACTGCTGAAGTCATCACTTCTCCTTTTAAAACTTTCAACAGATTGGATGAAACATCTCTCATAGCTAAAGGCAATATCCTCATTTGATTGTAGATGTAATCAGCCAGAGACACAATCAAGTCACTGATGATTTAAGTCCTACAGTAACAATTAGGCTAGGGCTTGCTTGACCAAACAACTGGCACCATGATCTGGCCAATTTGACACATGAACTTTGCCATCACTAGGCTGTTGGGAGAATCCAGTGGGATAAAGAGTATAAAAAAGAGAAGAGAATTGAATGAGAAAGACTGTGAACCAGAAGGCAGGGGGCTGTTCAGAATCCTTTCTCTCCCACAGATTATCCCATGGCTTTGGGCAATTCACCCCTCTCCTCTGACCTCTGTCTCTTTACCTAAAAATGAAGTTGTTGTCCTGGATAATCCCAAGTAACTCCTTCCCGCTCATCCATCATGCGATGCTGAGATGCTCAGAGCACTGTCCAGAGCTGCCCAGAAAAAGCTGGTCAGGGTGGGAATGATGGTTGTGGGGGGGAGCGTGAGGAACAGCAGGGAGACAACCTCTGACTGCCCTTGAGTAGAGGGATGCTCCATAGGTATTTGCTTATTCAGTTCTACAGAAGAGGAGACTGAGGCTCAGGCCCATGCAGCTGTGCTGAGGTATTTGAACCCAGCTTGTTCTGACTCTAAAGCACACCCTATGTCTAAAGCAATGGTCCTCAGATGAAGTGGTCTTGCCCTCATGGGGACATTTGGAAATGTCTGGAAACTATTTTGTTTGTCATACATAATTCAGGAAGATAATACTGGCATCTAATGGGTAGAGTCCAGGGATGTTGATAAATATCCTAATATGCACAGGACATTCTCCTACAACAATGAATTTTCTGGCCCCAAAATGTCAATGGTGCAGAGATTGAGAAACCCTTGTCTAAACGAAGTTTCTACATGGCTGAATTGCCCTTCACTGTGCCTAGTGCCTGAGGAGCTCTGGCTAGGTTCCCTCAACCTGGGCTAGATTTGCATCTGTTGGCTCTAGGAATGTACATTGTTTTCCACTGATAACCAAGGGTACAGCTTGACTTGAGAAAGGCAAAGAAAGAGACATGTTTGCATGAAATTAAAGGCAAGAGGACTCGCACAGGAAATTATGTTGGTAGCCGGGGAAGAGCCAGGGCCCCTTGTAGAGCCCCAAGCTGGAGGCAGGAAGGATTGTGGGAGGAGCTGGACCACTGAATGCACTGCGCTGGCTGGCTGAGTGCTTGCAGACTTTTCTCTACTGTCCTGTGTCTGCTCCCATATTGCCTCTACTTTTCTGAAAACAGGTCCCTGTATAAGCCAGGAACTATGTATCCAGCCCAACTTAAGACCCAGAAAGACCATTTTCTGTCCTCTTCTAATGCATTTGCTTCCCTTCAACTAGGGTGAACTCTGCTTTCATCCCTACACTGGGCCCCAAAGATTCCTGTTGTTGGACAAGAATCCAACTCTGAAAATGCCTTATGTTTAAGGACAAAATTAAAGGATCCAGAACCTGGGTTCAAGCGATTTTATACTGGAGAAGTTCTAAAGATTATTCCAATGAGCTAGGGATAGAAAGAGGTAACATTTATTAAAGAACTATAACTGTTGGGCAACTGGATACTTATATATCATTTGATAAGGAAACTGTGATGTACTTACTATTCTTCTCATATTGAAGATAAGAAAACTAAGGCTCATAGATGTAACACCACAAAGACTTACTAGTTGCCAGACCTCAGCTAGTAAGTGGACAAGCAGGATTATCCTCATCTGTCAAGGACAATCTCACCAAGAAACAACTTGAAGAGTGGATAAGGGTGACCAGCTCTCCCAGTTCTCTCAGGATTGAGGGGATTCTTGTTATGGGAATTTCAGTGCTAAAGCTGGGATATCTCTGTCAAACCAGGGTGGTTGGTCCCCTGAAGGAGGACCTACCTGCTCTGGCCTCATAGGCTCAATCTGTTTCACACCTGGTACAATTAAACAACACGGGCAACAGCAATTTCCCAAGAGAGTGATGGAGAAACGTGGTATGTTTCTTGGATGATTTAGAAGGCGCTCATTTTGCTTTGAGAGTCAATGGTGTGACTATCACTCATGGTTGAAAGTCCTGGCCAAGAGGCAACACCTGACCAGCATGTGAAATTTCAGGTGAAAATGGATCCAGCTTGCCCTTTCAGAAAAATAAAGGACTATTTTCCGGGGGATCAGAACAGTCCACTCCACTAAGGTCATTACCCATCAGCTTAGTCTATTCACCTCCTGTCACAGGTGAGGCTGCACAGGACTTCTTGAGATGGGAGTGCGCAAGGGGCACCTTGTCTGGGCAGACATGCCTTGCTTCAAGCAAGAATGAGTTTCCTGGATTTTTGAATGAAAAATAGGCAACAAAGAACTGTATTGGGGGAACTGGTATGCAAAAGCCTAGAATTAAAGTTCATTAAATTTCTGGAGCATGAGACTTTCCAATCAGAATCAAGATTAAATAATTTTGCATTCACTCCTATGTTTCTGAAAACCTTTCTGAGACCCAGCAAAGTGTGCATGCAAGTGAAGTGAGGATAGTTTCCCTTGCTGTGCCCAGGGCTGATGATAGGACTTTAATCTAAAGGGAGTTGGGCACTGAGTGTTACACAGCTGCAGGACTTTGACTTTTTTGTTGTTGTTGTTTAATCTCACTCCAATGTTCTCACCCTATAGCAGCTACTTAGAGCTTACCTGTAACCCTCTTCATTTCTCTGGGCCACTAAGCAGTTCTACAAGACCAGGTAGGTATCTTTTTTTAAAAGATTTATTTATTTATTTACTTTTTATCCATTTTAACCCCCCCCTCCCCATTTTTGCTGTTTTGTGTCCATTTGCTAGGCATTTCTCTGTGTCTGTTTCCTGCCCTCTCTTCTCATCCTTCTCCTCCTGTCTTCACCAGGATTCATTCCTGGGAACCTCCAATGTGGGAGAAAGGCATTCTGCCACCTGCGCCACCTCAATTCCTGGTTTTTCGGCACGTCTCGTCTTGGCTCTCCTTTGTGTCACTCTTCTGTTAAGTCATCATCTTGCTGCGTGGCTTGCTGGGGCCTGGCACGCTTGTGTGAGGGCCTGGCGACGTGCCCACATGCAGGTTCTGAGGGCTTACTCACTTGCCGGGCCTGATGGCACACCCATGCAAGGGGCCTGGTGGCCCGCGTACCTTCTATATTTGTCTTTATTTTACCGGGAGGTCCCAGGGATCGAACCTAGGTCCCTCCATATGAGAGATGGATGCCCAAACATTTGAGCCACATCTGCTCCCTAGGTAGGTATCTTCTTTCTCCTTTACAATTGCTGATGCTCCTCTAATGCTCATATCTAAGTAGTCACCTGGTTTATCACTCCAGGAAAAATGGATTCTCATTAAAATATTAAATAATTTTGCATTTCTTCTACAGAGATTTAGGCTATTTCCTTCTAGAGAGAATTCCAAGAGTCTTCATTGCTAAAGGAAAGGTGATCTCAGGTACGTAACAGGCATTTGGGGGCAGAAGATGCTCTTATAAACACCACATAAGCAATTGCCAGCTGAGTCTTAGCTATTCATAAACTGAGCTCTTTCTGGCTGCAAGGCTGAGACACATTCTGAACATCTCAAGAATGGGGTGTATCATATAGATTCAATGGAACATGAGGAAAGGTGAATCACCACCATTTTTTTCTTCACTTAAAAACTGTGGATTAACCCCATTTGTCAAAGACAGCCTCCCCAGTGACTTGAGGGGTGTTTAAGAGTGACTAATTGAGTTCCATTCTTCCACGATCGTGAGATCCTGGGATTCAGAGTGTTGAAGCAGTAGTTTCAAGAGATCCACCAGAGTTATGCATAGTCTTATCAGCATAGATAGGGAGCAGAGTGGGTTTCCTTTGGTGCAGAATTTTTAACAGAAAGAACCACTCAATTTTGCCCCAAGGTCAGGCAGGGGCTAGTAGCTTGAAATTTCCCTCTCCAGTCATTCGCTAGAAGCATAAACTTGGGCATGCAAATGGTCCTCCAGACTGTCAGGGAAGCTTTGATTTTCTCTTTAATCTTGACTTAAAGAAAAGCTGCCTCTGGATCAGAGTAGCTTATTTCTTAGACAATGTTTGGTTAGCAGTTGCACTTAAACCCCTTGTGTCAGTGAAGCTGGAGGTGGATGGAGGTGGAGTGGAAGCGGGAGGAGTTTGTAACTCAAATGTCACAGATTCTCATGTGGTGTTTTTTTTTTTTTTTTTTTTTTTGCTTTTATGAAGGGATTTATTTATTTTTTATTTTTTAAAGATACTTAGATTACATAAATGATATATAAAAAATGTAGGGGATTCCTATATGCCCCACTCCCTACCCATCCCACCCTTTCCCACATTAACAACATCCTTCATTAGTGTGGTAAACTTGTTACAATTAATGAACACATATTGGAGCATTGCCACTAAATGTGGATTATAGTTTACATTATAATTTAAACCCTTTCCCACACAATTTTGTAAGTTATGACAAGATATATAATAGCCTGTATCTGTCATTTTTAAAACTATAATTATTATTTCATTTCCTTATTAATTTTATGTGTTTTTTACCAAGATTTAGTAGATTTTCTTGGATAAATGTTTCTCCATTTGCTGATCTCCTAGGACAATTTCAAAAGATGAAATAATTATTTTTTTAACACTTTCCACCAGTTAAATAGTTGTTTTGATGGGGAGAGGGTCCACTGAGCTCCTCAAACCCCTGTTCTGGAAGCTCTACCTCCTAATATATACATTTTAAGGCAAATATTTAAACTGTTTTCTAATTCATAATTTTCATATTTTGTATTTGTAACATGATTTTAAGGCTCAGACATCTCTGCTGATGCCTTTCAAACTAAGATAATGGGACCCAGAGAAGCCTGTTTTCATGAGGGCAAATAAGTATTCTTGAAATATAATGGATTCTTGAAATATAATGGAAATCTAATGGATTTTGGATTGCATACGTTGGGATGTCTTAAGAGAAGTCTTTCTCTGTGAGACAAAAGTAACCTGGAAGCTAACTCATCCCAAGTTTGACCCAGGAGCAGGTTGGTAACTCCTTCTCAAGCAGAGATGCATAATGGAGAGTTGGTGCTACTAAAACACCGTTTCTGTCACTGAACCGTTTCAGCCCAGCACCCACCAGACCTGTACTCTCACACACAAGGCACTTCTTTAGTATAGACAACTATGCAAACTGATGATTCCTGGCAGAGCCTTGGAAGCCCTGGGAGAGAATTTTACTAGACAGAGCAGTAAGGGGGGATTGTGGTGGTCTGAGGAGACATGGGAGCACTGTGATGGTGTCTAAAGAATATCTAGCCCAGAAGAGAATAGTTCTCTCCTCCAAAAGATCAGCAGCCAACTAAGGTGCCAAGAGGAGCAGCAGCAGCACCCAAGGGAGAGAACTTGGTCATGAAATATCTGCCAGGCACTCTCACAAATATTGAGGAGGGTCAGTCTAGGGACTGGCAATCCACGGCGGTGGCTGGGATAAAGAGTCTGTCCACCGTAAACTGTTAGGCAATGGGACCTCAAATGAACATCTAGGTTGTCCCGTGGAAATTATATTGATACACTACTGGGTTGATTGACTTGTACCCATGCTTGAAAATGAAGAGCTTATGTATCACACTCACACAAACAATTTAAAATGTATCCTTTGTTTCCAAGACTACATGGAAAACATGAGTACTGGTTGTTTTACTGCCTCATGTTCATTCCTCTTGACCACTCTACAAATCATAATGCTGTGACTCTGGCCCATGCTGAGCTTTGCCAGCGTGGCAGAGATTCAGCATTAAGTAACCATTTATGCAGCTTCTCTTCAACCTGCTCAGACTCTGCAGGGATTTTTCCTTGGAAAAAGGTACAAAACATGTTAGTGGCGATTCCAGGACTAATACATTGTATTAGCTGGATAAGGCTTGCATGACAGAGAAGTTTCATCTTGCTTAACAAATTTATTCAATTGGTGGTGGATGATTGCACTGTGGAGGGCTCTAAGGCATTGTCAGGGCTCAGAAAGGAAAAATTGCAATAGTTAATTAGTGACAATAGCCTTAGAGATGAGAGGGAGTAAAGGTGACACCTGTTGCATTTATCTGCTCTACTGACTTAAAACAATCCTCTTGTATTTCCATCTGGAGATCAGAAAGGTAAAATTATTTGCCCAAGATCTTACAACAAGTAGGTGGCAGACCCAGGGATGGCTGATTCTAAGGTCTATATCTCTTCTGGTGAAATCTACAGAATCCTTGGCAGTCGGGTAGGTCCTTTTACTCAAGAAGATCCTTTCAGGGTGCAGTGAGATTCGAACCTAAACATCCCTTGAGAAGTGGAACCCACAAAACCACGCAGACAGTGCAGATGTGCCTCAACAGGTTACAGGAGGCAGTCAAGGTGGGACTCTTATGCACCATCTTTGACTCTGATAACTCTTTCCAAAGAAGCTTCCTAACTATCAGATCACCCAAGGTTATCACTACATTGAACTCGGGCTTCACTTTTACTAATTTGCATGAGTCATTCCAGGGGGAATGGGATGTGGCTTCACCTCAGAATTCTCTTTATGGTCTCCAGCTCTATAATTCTCCCCTCTGATTCTCTAGCAGCTAAATTCCACCTCCTTCAACTGTCACTGGTATTCTCACTGTCTTAGCAATTTTGCCCAGGATATTAACAAATACTTTGGCTTTAATATCTGAGTCACGGTTGGGTGTTTTTGAAGTACACTAGAAGAAGAAAAAAGAGGAAGAAAAGGAGAAGAAGGATAGGGATGGGGGGAAGAAAAGGAAGAAAGTGGAGGGGAAAATAGTGATGATGATGACGATTCATTATGCCCAGTCATTGACGTACTCAGTTTTCTCATCTGTAAAATAAGGAGAGAAATAGTATCTATCTCATAAGATTGTAGATAGCACCATGCCTGACATATAATAACTCAAAAATGTTAGTAATCATTATATCATTATAAATGATCTTATTAATAGTTTATGTCATTAATAAAATTAATGTTATTATACTATTATTGTCTTTTGATGTGGCTGCTTGACTCCCTCATGTCTGTATTGTACTTAGTAACCTAATTCATGGTGGCATGTGGTGGAATTCTGGTCCAATCCTCCTCCCAAACTGTGGTCTGAAGGAATTGACCAAGACCCAAATCCTGGGATATGGAGGATGGGGCAACCATATGGGGCAACCATATGAACACAGATTGTTTTGTCCATTTTACAGATAAGGCTCAGAGGAGTTAATTATGCACAAAGTTAATTACGGACGCTGACTAGGGAGATGAGGGAACACTGAAACAACAGAAAACACTTCCCTGTGTTACATAAGGGGCTATTCTTGCCATTGCAGTGGTGGAAGAAACCCTGCCCCATTGTGGGTCCTGGTGCTGAGGAAGCCTGAATTTCAGCTGACCTTTCCACTCACTGCATCCCTCCAGGGCTGAGCACCAACTGGAATGGCAGATGAATCTTGAGCAATCCCACCTCTGCTGCTATAAGTCAAATCCCACGATGTGGAAGCCCCTGTCCTGCTGCTTTCCTCCCAGATACTCTGAGAAGTTTCACGATGTGCAACCATTGCCTCTAGGACAGAGGCTTCCTTGGCAGCTGAAAGACCAGTGTATAAAGGCATGAAGGGTGTGGGGGAACAACAGACCCAGAGAAAGGACATTGCCTGGCCACAAGGGCCTCCAAACTACAAGGTGACCTTGAGATAAGCAGGGCCTTCTGTTCTGTCATCTCATCTGCTTCAGGAATCCTGGTGATCTATGGAAGGGACAGAAATAAATGGGGAGCATGTGGAGGTTTGGTGATCCCCATTGTTAAAAATGACAGCAGAGAGTAAAGGCATGAGGGGAGGTCCAGAGTCATTTTGGAAAGAAGCTGGGATTCTTTGTTCCTTCCCCAGACCTGTTAGTTTTCCTATTTCTATTTGTTAATGTTGATTAATATTAAACCACTTAAATTGAAAATGTCGATGGGTATGTTTTCAGGGAAAGAGTGAAAATATAGAACAGGAGACTGTGTTCCACTTCACACACACACACACACACACACACACATACCACACGCACACACACATCAGGGCACACACATGCATGCACACTCAATTGCAACTCCCATCCAGAGACATTTATCTAGACTTTTGACTCAGTAGAGCAGTCTCTGTAACTAAGGACAAGGCCCTGATTTCAGAGGCCAATGGTGGAAGGTGAGAAGATGCTCAGAATTAGGAGAATTATCTATTGTCTCTTTCCAATCCTGTCTCTTGGCATACTGCCATGGTTCTGTTTGGCTTTGACCAGCTGTTTTGCCACCCCTCCCGGGCTACCAGCTCCAGTTACAGAGCCAACCAATGACCCAGTCAGGGCTGAGATGCCGTCTGGATAAGCCCCTTCCCATGGGTATGCCACAGTTAGTTGGAGTGTTTGCTGGGTTGAATCTTCTGGGAACCTGAGTAGCAGGATGTGTGAGGGTCCAATCAAAGTTAGGGGATCCTCAACAGAGCCAGAGAGCTGGTTTGAGCCTAAATGGAACCCCTGCCTCCTATCAGTCATATGTGATGACAGAAAAAAGAAAGAGAAGTAGGAGGAAAACCTAGAAATCATGGGCTGTTTGGCATGGGAGAAGGGGCAAAAGTCCTCTCTAGAGGGATGGGAAGGAATTTGACACTTACTGGGGAACTTATTATGCTTATGGTAATTTCTATTAATTATCTACTGGTTCCTGAGGGGCAGAGGGCTCAAGTGGGGGGAGCCTTCCAGAGGTAAGGGGGAACCTAAGTCCAGACCCTGAGGGAGGAAAGCTTTGGGGCACCACGGGAACTCACGAATTGTCTGATGGCCAGAATCTATAAAGGTGGTACCAAGATAGGTGGATTGACCAAAGACTCAGGACCTTGACCGTCCAAGCAGAGAAGGGGGATAAGATCCCACGACAGCACCCTCAGCATCCTACTCCAGGGCAGCCTTGGCTTCCATAGGCTATCCACTGAGTTATGTCTTTCATTGATACTGGGTGACTCCAGACCTCTGGTTGCAGCTCACACAAGGTTTGGGCTTTCTCAGAGCCCTCATTTAAAGATCAGATCCCCATCTTCTGCTCGACCACTAGAATATCAGACAATATCAAGAGCGAGTTTGAGGAGCATTTATCTTGTGGTGGGGGATGGTATTCCCATGTAGTTCTCACTTCTCACTTGCCATATCATAGAGGTTGCTCTTTTACAGCCAGGCAGATATTTATGGCACCTCTGTGAGCTGATTAGGCTCAGCTGTTTCTATTTTACCTCTTCAAAAAGATACACGGAGCCCCTTTGCATGATTTTTTTCCTAATGTTTCAACCAGGAAACAAAGGAAACTCGAGTAAAATGTGGTCCTGGAAAAAATCAAAGGATGCTCTCTAATGCTGTGAAATGCCTTTTCTTGCATTCATGATTCTGTGTGCCCTCAGGGATGTCTCTTTATGGTCTCACAAAGAGTGAGGAACCCAAGAGGAAAGAGGGGCTGCACAAGAAAAGGGGGGTAAAGGATTTGACTTGAACCCAAGCCCATAAAAGAGACTGAAGGAGGAGAATGGCTTACATTTGAAAGATACATCTGGCCACCCCGACCCTGCCCTGGAGCACGTGGGAAGTCCCTTTACGACATGTGTCTGTATTGAGGGCTGAGTCTCTAAGTCCATTTAGGTGGATTGGCGGGAAGGAGTGACCTAACTTGGGAAAGCTCACCTCTCCAGGGAGAGGTGCTGTAGGAACACAGTGGAAGACTTTACAAGGATTAGTGAGTCATGGGATAAAAATATTATTAATCATAATAGTGTAATAACGTGTCACCATAATCGTAAGGAACAAGTGCCTCCATGTACCTGGAGCGCTAAGTCCTTTCCTTACATGGCCTTATTCAATCGTCACAACAATATTATGATGTAGAGAGCAATATTATGTCTATTTCATGGGTTAGAACACTGAGAAATTAAGTGGCTTGCTCAAGGTCAACATTTTAGTAAAGAACAGAGCCAGAACTTAAAGCCAAGTCGTGTAATTTCTGAACCAGAGCCCTATGCTACCATTACTAATTAACTAATACCACTAATTAGTGAAACACTGAATGCAAAAGCCAGTTGTAGACCAAAATGCTTTCACCAGGGCTAGGACGGTGGTGCCGGCACTGCAATGCCTGATCATTTTTCTGCAGGTGTCTGCTTGCCAGCTGCACACTGAACTCTCTGGCTGTGTCCAGCTGATGGCTAAAAACTGTATTAAAAACTGCTGTTGTTGCCTCCTCCTGTGGCTGGAACTGCCCCAGGCCTTGCTTCCCCTCTCCACTTTGAACTTGCTCTCTCACCAGCCTTCATACTGCAGTACTGGGGCCGGACTCTGTCCAGCCTCCTTTGGAAGAGTGGCCCAATCTGGCTGGCCTTGGACGACTCTGGCCTTGTCCTCGGGAAGCCGCCCCGGCCCTGTGCTGCAACCCATTGCCTGACCGAGATGTAGACTCACCATTTGCCCCTGAACGTGGTTTCCAGGATCCTCTTCCAGGTTCCTGATGCAGCCTGGTCCCTTGCCACTGCCCCATTGTGCATGGACTCTTCTCTGCCCCATACAAGCCCTGGAACCATCTACTTTTCTTGGTCTCAGCCTCTGAAGCCTGAGCCAGGCTGGTGGCCCTGGGAGGGTCCCACAGCACCCTGCTCTCCTTTCCGCTGTCCACTGTCACGCTCTAGCACACCACACCACGGAGCAATCATGAGAGGTCTTTGCAGAGTCCAGGTACAGTGCCCCAAATCCCAGCCCTGGCCTGGTACACTGCAGGTCCTTACTAAACCATTGTTTAATGAATGAACAAACAGTGAATACATGAATGAATCCTGCAGTCCACACCAAGTGCTTAACTGAGCTTGTCAGCCAGCCAAGAGCAACACTCCCTTCTCTATTGTCACCACACGATTGAGGGAAGACTCAAAGAAAGGGCAGACTCCTGCTGACTGCAGTCTGTAAACAAGGAGTCCAAGCTCCTAGTTTACATCTGGAAGCTTTTTTCTTTACTTTTTGCTTTGCAATAAGTATACAGACACCATTTGTTGAAAAAGCTACCCTTCCTCTACTTATTTTCTTTTGCACCTTTGTCAAAAATCAGTTGGACATTATCAGTATGATTAATTTCAGGATTCTCTTTTCTGTTCCATTGATTTACATATCTATCCCTCCACCAATACTATACCTTCTTTATTATGGAGTTAGTTCCCCATTTTATTCTTCCTTTTCAACACCATTGTGGCTATTCTAAGGTCTGTGCCTTTCCATATAAATTGTAGAATAAGTTCCTCTATGTCTACAAAAAATATTGCTAGGCATTTCATTAAGTGTATACACCAGTTTGGGGTAGGGGCTTTTTATTTTGCTCCAGTGCCTGCCAGGTCCTGTTGCCCATCTTTCAGAGGCGTGGCACAGGGGCACAGCGCGGGCAGAAGACAAACACCCGCTTCTCTCTCCTGAGGCTGCTCTGCTCTTCATTCTGAGCTAGGAGTAGATGGCGCCAGTAGCCCGAGATCCTAAAGGTGATGACAACAGTTCCCTGCACGCTGCCTGGACTGAACCCATGAAAAATGATTTTGCCTCACTCTGCTTAATCTCTCCTACTCCTTAGGCTGAAGTGGAGGCAAATCCTCTTTTTGTCCATTGCTGCTTTTGCCAAGCATGAAAACTGCTGACCCCTTGGTGTGTTGTAGAAGCAGCAAAGGTTCCCACTTTAAATGGGTCCCTGGAGTTGGACAATGAAGGCACTGACAGAATGGGGTGGTGATGCCCTTTTCTCATCTCCCTGTCATGACCCTAGAGAAAAAAATTAGATAACACTGAGCTACATAATGATAACAACTTAACTCTACAAGGTCCCAGCTTAACTCAGTATAGATTTCCTCGTTGCTTCCAGAAGTTTGGATATAGCTCTGGTGGACCGCTTCTTTATGGAGTGACCCTGCCTGGAAATTGTGCCTCTGAAGCTTGATGAGGCAGGGAAGAGAGAGCTGGAGGGGAGAGCTGAGAATTTTGGTGGCCTCAGCTCAGAACTGTCCCGTGATACATTGGACAGAGCTAGTCAAGAGAGGTAAGGAAATGCAATCGCTCTGAACGCTAAACGTCCCTGCCAATAACAAAGAAGGTTGAACTCTCATCCATGTGGAGGTAAAATTGAGTTTGATTTAAATGAAATAAAGTAATCTGACATTCTTAGATGCACAGTTTTTGGATGATAACATATCACACCACGTGGTGAAGACAAGGCTGTGTCAAGCTGCGATTGAGTCTGTTTGGTGCACATATCAACACAACACTCACTTTTGCTTGTCACACAAGCACTACCCCTTAGTCTTCTCTAAAGCTTTCAGGAAAGGGAGCAATGGCCAAAAACTGGATTAGCCTCCCATAAAAGTCAGGTTTCAAGTTCTCTGGGAGGTGTAAACATTATATTCCAAGACTGCCAGGTTGATGTTTGCTTTGCCCTGCCAATCTCTGTGGACCTGAGTCTGAAGTGTTGTACATTTATCTGACTCCCTGGTTATGGCATAATAAATTCAGTTCTGTGAAAGCTTCAGTGTGTGCATTTAAGGCCATGTCTGTGTCTTCCAGGTGCAGTATAGAGTCTCAGTCAGCTCAGTCCATTGTTTGGGTGGCTTTTCCCTTTTCACTATCCTCAGGCTTGCTTTTACCTAATTTCCTTGGAGTCTGTTGCTTGGGCAAATATGGAAGAGCTGATGAAGAATGGAACTTAGAAACATCGATGCCTCCCTCAGCTGGAATTCCAAAAGAACAACCTGCTTACATAACTCACATGTCCATTGTTTGGGCTGATGGGAGGTAATCGTTCCAAGGCTGAGATTGATTAGCTGGACAAATTACATGTTTCCCATGTTTCCCAAATATGTTTCTTTTCCTTTCCCTGAATTTAGTAATAATATTCTGCAGTATCAGATCCAAAGCTGCTGATTTGAGGAGTTGCCATTTTGACAAGTTAGCCTTTCTGCCTGCAGGAAGGAAACAGGGAACACTTTCTAGGCGCTCCCACCTCACCGTGATGGTTAAGTTCATGCGTCAACTTGGTTAGGTCCAGTTGTTTGGTCAAGCAAGCACTGGCCTGATTGTCACTGTAAAGATATTTCACAGATAAATTCCCATCTATAGTCAGTTGCTTCCATCTATAGCCAATTGCATCTACAATCAACAAAGGGGATTGCCCTCAGCAGCGAAGGGAATCTTCTCATCCAATCAGTTGGAGGTCATGAAGCCAGAACTGAGGATTTCAGAACTCACAAAGAATTCTTGCCTGTACTTCAGCCAGCCAGCTTCTCACAGGGAATTCAACTTTACCTTCACTGGAGTTTCCAACTGCAACCTGCCCTGGAGAATTCAGACTTGCCACTCCCCACAGTTGTCTGAGCCAATTCCTATAATAAATCTCCCTTTCCCTCCCCTGCCCTCATACTCACTAATGCACTTGCCATGACTAGATCACCTCAGATGTGTTTAACTTTCAGGAACAGCATTTGAGTGACTGCAAGTTACATTTCTTAAATAAAAATGATTTAACCATTTAATGGAGTATAACATGAATTTACTTGCAGGTCAGCACTACACCAGACATGAGGGGAGTTGGGTTTTGGCTGCATATCCCTCAGATCTCCAAGGACCTCTGCAAAGGGCAGTGGCCTCCACTGAGAAGGACTCCAAGAAGACACTGTGAGGAATTGGATATAGCAAATTTTGCATCCAGGTTTAAATATGCTTCAGCCATTGTCAGTGTGTTTATAGAGATTCTGAAATCAGCAGTTATATATATATATTATATATATATATAATCAAGTGGTATTTTAACCTATTTATTCCTGGTTCCTTTAGATTTCAAGGCTGGAAAGAGAATGTTTCCAATCCTGTGTGCAGAGGAGCTTATGAACATGTAATTCTGAGGCAAACAAGTTTGATTTTAGAAACATATTTGCCTTTTGTTATCAGTTCCCTTTGATCCTGGAGGGCACCCCATTCCACCTATAAAATATAAACTTCCATGACGCTTAATCACATCATTAGAGACTACACTCACATCTCCTCTGGGAACACAACTGCATGGAGCACAAAGAGAATAGGAAAGCCTTTTTTGGAGATCTGGAAAGTGTTACAAAGTTTACGTCGATTCCACTCTCCTCTACAACTAAAGCATCAGAAAGAACCATACGAGGAATTCTCTGGATAATTTCTCTTTGGAGATCAAGATCCTGTTAGGTACCTAGGATAGAATTTGAATAATTACACCCAACTGAATGAAGGATGAGGCCATCCTGGGGGTAATTGTGAGCTTTGGGGCTGTGTGGGGCAAGGGGCTGACAACTCCCACAGTCCACTTCCAATCCTAGGTTTCCAGGGACAAATAAGCTATTTTTCTTTGAGTAATCTTGGCATATTTGGTCTTTGCAATTTTAAGGTTCCCGGCCCTACCATTTGTGCAATTAGGCCTGAAAATAGAGCCTTCAGCATGTTTAGGGTCAGCTTCGTGTGAACGCCCCCACTACCACCTCCCCCCCGTGTCTACATACCTCATTTCTTACTGATCTTCATAAATTCCACTGCTGTCAGCTAAGGTTTTATTTGTGGAGCAAGCAAAGGCAGTGGCCAGGAAGGAGCAGACCAAGCCAAACAGGCCATCCGAATCTATTTGGCATATAATACTGAGAAATGAAGAAATTGGGGGGGGGGGGGAAGATGAGAAGCTCTGGTGGAAACCTGTTAAACCTTAAGAACACTTGGCAGGAGACCCTCAAATAAATCACCAGTGGTTTACACCTCACAGGGAGGTCCCAGGTCCCTGGAAAGCTTTGTGGAGTGAGACACAGGGTGGAAAAGACAACCAGTTCTCAGAAAATTCAGTGAAAACACAGGCATCCCCAGTGTCCTTACACAAACTCTAATCTCTGAACCACCCAAGTAAGCAGTCCATGAAATTCCCATCCATAAACCATCCCTCCATCCTAACAAGGTTAGAGAATATCACTCAGGGGTCATTGCTGGGTGCCAGGGATCCAGGCAAATGTTCCATGACCCTGCTGCTGGTTCTGCTGCCTCAGGGACTGGCCAGTTCCAGGAACCATTCTCCTTGGGTACAGTGCACACCTCTAAATCCAAAAATGTACCAGCTGTATGAGTAGGTTATATAATTCTCACCTATCCTGAAACTTAAAGAATTGCACAACCTCACACATAATACAGAGTTAGTAACAATAATAACATTAGCTATAATTATTGAGTTCTATATATGTAGCTGAATAGAAGTTTTTTCTTTAAACCCTATTTAAACACCTGCAAAATCGATATTATTATCTTATTGAGGTTCTGAACCAATTGAGAGGTCATAATCTCCAGTGAGTAGCACAGTATCTAGTACTGGAAAAGAGTTTTTTAATGAAGAAGTGGACACAAGACCAGCACTTTCCAATAAAAATATAATGGAAACCACATATGTAAATGAGAAAGGAATACAAGAATATCACATATGTTCTATTAAATCACTAAACATAGAAAATAGTAAAACTATACAAATTATTTCTCCACTTGGCAGCATTGGCTGAAATTATGAATATGTTCAAAAGAAAGTATAAATAATTCATGATTGATTAAATCAGAGAGTTAGTAAGAATATGTAGGTTACTTGGGGCCACCTCTAATCTTTTAAGAGTGATATTAGATAAAACATTCAACTATTTGTACAATGAGATATGAATTCAATAGAATGCTTTTCATCCCCATATTATTTAAGGACTTCACCCTCACAAATCCTCATCTCCAAATCCCCATCACTGTGTGCACACTTTTGATTAAATTGATGTTATAAATATTACATTTTAATGAAATAAATGTTTGCCAAAATCTTAGTCATTGTTGTACTATTTTAATATTTTTTGCCTTATTTACTTATCCATATATCACAAATTAAATAATTTTGTTTAAATTGATCTGACAATCTCTGTCTTTTAATGAGATATTTAAGATCATTTATATTTAATGTAATTGCAGACATGGGTGGATTAAATCTATGATTTTGCTAATTGGTTTCTATTTTCTTTCTTTGTTCTTCTTTCTCTTTTCCTCTTTATTTTACTTGCTTTACTTGGGATTAATTGAACATTTTGCAGGATTCAGTTTTATGTCTATTAATGACTTAGTAACTACACCACTTAGTTTATATTTTCAGTAGTTGCACTAGGTTTTGCGGTGTGTATCTTTAACTTATTTCAATTTACCTACAAATAATATTTCTCTTCATATATAATGTAAAATCCTTATAACAGTATACTTCCATTTCCCCATTCCTCATGCTATTATTATACTATTTACTTCAATATGTAACAAACACATGTTATTACTTTTTTGCTTTGAAAAGTAAATTTACTTGTGATTTTACTTAGATTGTTTGTAATTTCTTTTGTTATAAGGCAATGGTTTAAAGACAAGGTAATGTCCTACTGAGTATACTTTAGTTTCTTAAGTCACGTGACCTCTTTTTATAACCTGGTGTTGTTTCTCTATGTCATCCATGTTCCTCTTGAAGTGATATATTTTGTTTTCATAAATGATGTATGACCTGTCATTGATGATGATGATGGGGTGATGGCAATGTTAATTGCTATTTACTGCACACTTTACTCTGTCTCATGCATGATGGCAAGTGTTGTCTGTGTGTATATGTAACATACATAAACCTTACTCAATCCCTCATGAAAGTCACATGAGGTCAGCATTAATCCTCACTTTATGGATAAGGAAAGAGTCCTCAAGAGGTTATAGAATTTTCCCAGAGTCACACCAAGCCTGAATTCTTATCTGACAAATGTTGGAGTCTTCAGTCACTTTCCTTTTCAGAGTTCTAGCTCATTTCCCACCTGATGTCCTACTGCTTGGGCCTTCCTTTCTACTTTTGGATTAACCATCTTGGTTGTATCTCTCAGCTGCCTCTCTTGTTCCAGTCACCTCACCCACCCTGCAATCTTTATTAATGACAACTGCCATATAAAAGTCCCACTCTTTCCCCTAACTGTGGCCTTGTAAGGTCAAAAACAATTAGAGTAATTGATAATTAGAAAGAAAAATCAACTTTCCCAGACCAATCTCTGTTGTGCATTTCAAGCTCTAACTTCCTTATTTGTGGATTGCCCTGGCTTGTCCCCCTTTATCAACAACAGATAATAACGTTTAGCTTTTCATTGCTTAAAAATCACTTGAACCCTCTGCTTAGGTAATGTTGGACTTCCCTTCAAACTCTTCCAGTAAAACATCCCAGAGCTGCCTACTATTTCATTTTACATCTTAGTTCATGGCTTTTCTTGGCTTATGGAGACACTGGTTTGTAGCACAAGGAGTAAGGAATTTTTAGTTCAATTTAAATTGTTTCCCCACCACATGGGACAACATTATTCAAAGGAGAGAAGTGCTATAGAAGTGAATTTTAGTATTTCAACATGAGAGTAATTGACATGTATAAAACGATATTCCAAATCCACAGACAATTGGAAAATTCTGGAGCCAATGCAGAGCCATTGGCGCACAACCTCAGCCTCTTCCACAGGCCAGGTTGGTCAAGTAAAGAGTGTCAGGAGATGCAGCTCCAGGACCTGTTTACTCACATCTCTTTTCCCTGAACCTTTCCCCAGACACCTCATCTTTTGCTAGCAGAATTCTTTGGGCCAGAAATCACAGTCACATGTTTTCATTGAAAAGGAGATTCTAACTCAATAGCTGCCAAACTAAGTTCTTAGGAAGGAACTGTTCTCAAAAGAAAACCCTGGGGGAACAGGGGCTTGGTGTGGGGTGGTGGGAAAGGACAAATACGGGCAATTTGTTGGAAGCCATTTGTGTGGTTCTGATGTACTATAAATGGAGAAGAATAGAACAGCTTTAACTTGATAATAATTTTAAATTAAAAAATAAAAACAAAAAATTCAATGTAATTTAAGCCACCCTGGGCATAGCCACAGTGACCAGAGATGGTGCCTCATTTACTCAGCCTGGACATCTGGGGACCCCACACTGCACTGGACAGGGGAGTAATTTTCATCTAATTACTTTTGAGTTGCACCTATAAACGGCTTCAATTGTGGTGGCTTTGGGACTATAATAATGTTCAATAACAGGAGAAGTGTTTTATTGTGTGTAAAATGGAAGATTAGCATTTTCTTGTACAAGAGCAACATTTCTCAAACAAGGTAAATTAGGTACTGAAGTGATCTCCTCGAAAACAAAGACCTGTGAATTGAGGGTACCATTCAGAATTTACTGTTATTAGAAATAATTTGCGTTGTAGTTTCATTTGAAGTATTAATCATAACTACCGTTTAGTGGGTGTTTGAGATGTGCTATATATTTATACATATATTTCCAAACTTCACAATAATTCAGCAAGGTTTTATTATCCCTATTTTACAAATGAAGAAACCAGGAAAATTAAGAACTTTTCCCAGAGCCATGCAGAGGGGAAGCTGTATGTAGGTCACAGTAACCAAACCTAGATGGGACTGACTTCTCAAGTAGATGCCAGTTTATTAATTTATCGAGACAGCTATTTCTCACAGACACCTTAAACACAAATATAATATAAATGTGGAAGAATTTTGCATCATTTCATACAGGACTAAATGAAGATTGATAATTTCTATTCCAAATGAGCAAGCATGTGTCTAGTGACTGAATCTTTTATATTGAGTGGTTGTCTCCCTTGCAGAGTTTAGCTGTCTTAAAATAGCTACAAATTCTTTAACTCATTGTGTCATATCTTCTCCTCCTGGATTTGGTTAGGCTTGAGAATGCTCCAAGCAATGGAAATTGGCAGAAGGACACTTTGTGACTTCTGAAGGTAGGACATTACTGGAACATTCAGTGTTGTAGCCCTGAGTCCCCAGTAAGAAGTCACACTACCCTGAACCACCATGCTGTGAGGAAGCTCAAGCCACATGAGGCACTCTGGACGATAGTACCAGTTGAGTCCATCTTTCATGTCTGCCCAGTCTAGGAACCAGACCTATCACTGAAGAAGCCTCTGGATGATGAAGCTGTGCAGCCTACAGCTATGCAAGTCACTCCTCACCTTTTGAATCTACCAGCTGAAGCCCTACAGCAGCAATTAACCACCCACATTGTGCCCTGTCTGAATTCCTGAGCCACAGGATCTGTGGACCAAATATGTTGCTTGCTTTTTTGCCTCTAAATTTGAGGTGGGTTGTTATGCAACAATAGCTAACTGGAGCAAAGTGTTTCGGGTGTTACTTATCTGATTGGTTCTTGGGTTTCTTTTTAGTCATATAATCTTTCTACAGAAAAAGTGTGCTAGGACTCAGATTACTAAATTAGAGTCACTGGTGCTTCTTCTGTGAGGTTACGACAGGTCACCTGGATTAAATTAGGG
The DNA here is from genome assembly GCA_026826555.1 of Tolypeutes matacus. NCBI lineage: Eukaryota > Metazoa > Chordata > Mammalia > Cingulata > Chlamyphoridae > Tolypeutes > Tolypeutes matacus. The sequence continues at coordinate 1,454,151 of JAKSZT010054380.1, read as the reverse complement.
TTTTTCCAAAATTGTCTAATCAAATTTGTAGATAGTTTCCTGTTTTGCCCCAAAAGATCACAAATAATATAAATTAGTTCATATTAGTGAGGCCATACAATATTTGTCCTTTTGTATCTGGCTTATTTCACTCTGTACAATGTCCTTAAGGTTCATCCATGTTATCATATGTGTCCCAATTTAATTTCCTCTTAAAGCAGCATAGTATTCCATCATATGTATATACCATATTTTGTTTATACAACATCAGTTGATGGACACTTGGTCTGTTTACATCTTTTGGCAATTATGAATAACACCAGTAAGAACATTGGTGTGCAAATGTCCTTTTGCATCATTGTTTTCAGTTCTTCTGGATATATTCCTAGTAGAGGGATTGCCAGATCATACAGCAGTTATATATTTAGTTTCCTGAGGAACCGCCAAACTGTCTTCCACAGAGGCTGCATCATTTTACAGTCTTACCAACAGTGAAGGAATGTTCCTAATTCAACCCATCTCCAGCACTTATTGTTTTTTGTTTTAATTATGGCCATTCTCTGAGGAGCAAGATGATATCTCATTGTGGTTTTGATTTGCATTTCCCTAATAGCTATTGATATGAACAATTTTTCATGTTTTGTTTTGTTTTTTTCCCTTTGTATTTCCTCTTTGGAGAAATGTCTAAGTCTTTTGCCCATTTTTAAATTGGATTGCTTGCACTTTTATCATTGAATTGCATGGTCTCTTTACATAACCTGGAAATCAAACCCTTATGGGATATGTGGTTTCCAAATATTTTCCCCCATTGACTGGGCTGCCTTCTCATTTTCTTGACAAAGTCCTTTGAAGCATGAAAGTGTTTAAATTTGAGGCGGTCCCATTTATCCATTTTTTCTTTTGTTGCTTGCACTTTCTGTGTAAGGTTTAAGAAACCACCACCTACCCCCAAGAACTTGCAAATGTTTATGGTTGTAACTTTTATATTTAGGTCTTTGATCCATTTTGAGTTAATGTTTGTATAAAGTGTGAGATATAGCTATCCACTTCTCCCAGCACCATTTGTTGAATAGACTGTTCTGCCCCACCTGGGTGGGTTTGACAGCCTTGTCAAAAATCACTTGAGGGTATGTTTCTAAACCACCAATTCAATTCTATTGGTCTATATGCTAATCTTTATGCCAATATCATGCTGTTTTTACCACTGTAGCTAGATAAACTGATTTAAAGTCCAGAAATGAGAGTCCTCCAACTTTGTTCTTTCTTTTTATGATGTTTCTGGCTATTCGGGGCCCCTTACCCTTCCAAATAAATTTGATAATTGGGTTTTCCATTTCTTTTAAAAAGTGTTGGAATTTTTATCAGGATCGCATTGAATCTATATATCAATTGGGATAGAATTGACAACTTAGTGATATTTAGTCTTCCAAACCATGAGAATGGAATATCCTTCCATTTACTTAGGTCTTCTTTGATTTCTTTTAGCAATGCATTGTCGTTTTCTGAATACAAGTGCTTTAAATCCTTGGTTAAGTTTATTCCAAAATATTAGATTCTTTTAGTTGCTATTATAAATGGAATTTTTACTGACTTACTCCTCAGACTGTTCAGTACTAGTACATAGAAACACTACTGATTTTGGAGTATTAATTTTGCATCCTGCTACTCTGCTGAACTTCTTTATTAGCTCTAGTAGCTTTGTTGTAGATTTTTCAGGACTTTCTAAGTATAAGATTATATCATCTGTAAATAGCAAAAGTTTTATTTCCTCCTTTCCAATTTGAATGTCTTTTATTTCTTTTTCTTGCTTGATTATTCTATCTAGAGCCTCTATCACTATATTGAACAATAGTGGAACAGTGGTGACAGTGGGCAACCTTGTCTTGACCCCAATCTCAACAGGAATGCTTTCAGTATTTCACTATTGAGTACAATGTTAGTTGTGGGTTTTTCAAAAATGCTCTTTAAAAATGTTGAGAAATTTTCCTTCATGGAAAATTTTTATCAAGAAAGGATGTTGTATTTTGTCAAATGCCTTTTCTGAATCAATTGAGATGATCATGTGATTTTTCTTCTTTGATTTATTAATGTGATGTATAATGCTGATTAACTTGCTGTGTTGAACCACCCTTGCATGCTTGGTATAAAAACCACTTGATCATGATGAATAATTCTTCTAATATGTCATTGGATTCAATTACTGAGTACTTTGGTGAGGACTTTTGCATCTATATTCATTAGGGAAATTGGTCTGCATTTTTCTTTTTTCATAATATCTTTATCTGAGTTTGGTATTAGGGTGATATTGGCTTCATAGAATGAGTTTTGTAGCATTCCTTCCTGTTGAACTTTTTGGAAGAGTTTAAACAAGATTGGTATTAATTCTCTTTGAATGCTTGGCAGAATTCACCTGTGGAACCATCTGGTCCTGGTCTTTTCATTTTGGGGAGTTGCTTGGTGACTGTTTCAATCTCTTTACTGGTGATTGATTTGTTGAAGTTTTCTATTTCTTCTAGGGTTAGTTTAGGTTGTTTGTATGTTCCTAAGAATTTTTCTATTATCTACATTGTCTAGTTTGTTGGCATATACTTGTTCATAATCTTTTATGATCTCTTTTATTTCTGTAGGGTCAGTAATAATGCCCCCATTTTCATTTCTAATTTTATTTATTTGCATCTTCTATCTTTTTTGTCAGTCTAGCTAAGGTTTTTTCAATTTTATTGATCTTGAACCAACTTTTGATTTTGTTAGTTCTCTCTTTTGTTTTTCTGTTGTCAATTTCATTTATTTCTGCTCTTTGTTATTTCATTCTTTCTGCTTGATTTGAGAATGGTTTTCTGTTTTTTATCTAGTTCCTCCAGCTATGTAGTTAGGTCATTGATTTGAGCCCTCTTTTTTTTTTCAGTGTAAGTGTTGAGAGCTGTAAATTTCCCTCTCAATACTGCCTTCATTGCATCCATAAGTTCTGATATGCTATGTTCTCATTTTCATTCGTCTTGAGTTCTTTACTAATTTCTCTTGCAATTTCTTCTTTGACCCACTGATTATTTAAGTGTTTTGTTTAATCCCGATATATTTGTGAATTTTCCATTTATCTTCCTGTGGTTGATTTCCAGCTTTATTCCATTATGATCAAAGAAAATGCTTTGTATAATTTTAATCTTGTTCAATTTATTGAGATCTGCTTTGTGACCCAACACATGGTCTATCCTGGAGAAAGAACCGTGAGCACTTGTAAAGAATGTATATCCTGCTGTTTTGGTGTGAAATGTTCTGTATATGTCTATTAGGTTTAGTTCACTTATCATATTATTTAAGCTGTTTTTTACTGATCCTCTGCCCAGATATTCTATCCATTGGTGAGAGTGGTGTATTGAAGTCTCCAACTATTTTTGTAGAGACATCTATTTCTCCCTTCAGTTTTGCCAGTGTTTGCCTCATGTAATTTGGCAATATGCATTTATGATTGTTATTTCTTCCTAGAGAACTGCCCCTTTTATCAATATATACTGTCCTTCCTTGTTCCTAATAACATCTTTGATTTTAATGTCTATTTCATCTGATATTTGTATAGCTACCCCAGCTTTCTTTGGTTACTTTATGCATGGGATATCTTTTTCCAGCCTTTCACTTTCATTCTCTCTGTATCCTTGGGTCTAAGGTGAGTCTCTTATAAACGGCTTTCAAATTCTTCTTTGTGTTCACCCAGTGTCTTCTTAATATTCTTAATCTCTTTAGCCATCTCATTGAATTTATTTAGGAGATTTGTTTAAACATCTATGATTAGTTATCTCAACTCCTTTATGTCATCTGGAGGCTAAGTTTGTTCCTTTGACTGGGCCATATCTTCCTGTTTCTTGATATGATTGTAATTTTTTGTTGGTGTCTCAGCATCTGATTTGTCTGATGTATTTATTCTGGGTTCAGTTTCTCTCTCTAATATAGGGCTTTCTATTTGATCGGCTGTATGCTACAACCCCTCTTTGATACTTGGTTCAACTTAATATGGAATTTTATAGTGGCTTATGCTTACCCAATCTGAATTTTTTCAGCACTTTTTGCCCTTTCTCCCTTGCTAGTTGCAGAGTAGGAGCCCAGAATGCAGTTGGTACTGTAAGCCAGGAGGCTGAAGCTGCCCCTATTACCCCAAGAATGCTTGAAGCTTTTGCCACCTTTCTCCCCTGCCAGGGGTAGTGATGAAACCACAGCCATGTGCAGTAATCCAAGCCATGCAGGCCAAGACTGTCTGTAGTTGTCCAGACAGACTGATGGAGCTCCATGGCACCTCCCCCGCTGCCAGGAATGGGGATGGAGTCACAGTTGTGCACAGCAATCTTGTCCATGCAGGCCAAAAGCAGTTGTAATTGCCTGGAGAGGCTGAGAGAGCACTGCCCCTCCTCATCCCTGTCAGGAGTGGGAATGAAACCACACGTGTGCCCAACAATGTAGTCTGTGCAGGCCAAAAGGAACTGGATTTGCCTAGAGAGGGAGAGGCAGCACTGTCCTTCTTCTTGCTCTGTTAGGGTAGGGATGGAACTACAGATGTGTCCAACAGTCTAGTCCATGTGGGCCAAAAGTGGCTGCAGTTGCCCAGAGAGGCTGAGGGAGCACTGACCCTCTTCCTCCCTTTCAGGAGCAGGGATGAAGCAACAGGTGTCCAACAATCTAGTCCCTGTGGGCCAAAAGTGCCTGCAGTTGCCTGGAGATGCTGAGGAAACACCACGACCTCCTATCCAATCAGAGGACAGAGATGTAGTCACAGGTGCCCAACAGTCTAATCCTTGTGAGCTGAAAGCACCTATAGTTTCCCCGAGAGGCTGGTACAAGTCCCCTCAGCTTCCTCCCTGCTGGAGTTGGGGCTGAATCCTGGGCTAGGGCAGCAAACTGACCTGGGTGGAAAGAAGTTGGTCCCTACCATCACTGTGATTTTCAGTCAGCTCCATTTTCTGTCATGCTGGGGTGGAGATGAAGTGGACGCTTCTGTCCTTTTTCCAACTTGGACAGGTTCAAACTTCAGCTGTTCTTAGGATTGGACTTCAGCTAGCCAAATTTACTAATCAGTAGCTGAAGTCAGTGCCTGACTGTCTCTTCCTCCCCTGATTTTGGTAAATGGAGCTTCCAATTACAGCCATGGAAAAGCTCCTGAGGCCACCAATGGGCATGGGCACAGGCCTGCAAGGCATGGAGTGCTCTACTCACAAATCTTCACTACAGATAGGCAGTCTCCTCCTTACGTTCTTCCAAGGGTGTTGCAGGATTCTCTTCTGGTCTCCTGAGTCCCCCAAACAGGTGATTTAGATAGCTCTGTCTGATTACTAACTGCACTGTATGACAAGATTCTTTGAGCACCCTATTCTGCCTCCATCTTGCCCTTCCATCTCCAAGTTTTTTTGAGAACTAGCTATTAATCTTATTGAGGATCCCTTGTACATGATCCTTAAAGAGGATCCTTTGTACTTTTTTGTTGCTTTTGAGATTTTCTGTTTTTGACTTTTGTTAATTTGACTATGATGTGTCTAAGTATGGTTCTCCTTGAGTTTATTCTAGAGTTGTTGAAGTTCTTTAATGTGTAGGTTAATTTTTTTCAAATTTGGGAAGTTTTTGGTAATATTTCTTCAGAATTCTCTGCACTTTTATCATTCTTTTCTGAGACTCCCATTATGCATATCTTGTTATTCTTGATGGTGTCCCACAGGTCTCTGAGACTCCACTCATTTTTCTTCATTTTCTATTCTTTCAGATCTTCAGAGAGGATATTCTCCATTAACTTATCTTCTAATACACTGAGTCTTTCTTTTACCAGCTCAAATCTGTTCTTGAGCCCTTTTAATTAATTCTTCATTTCTATTATAGTGCTTTATAACTCCAGAATGTCTATTTGGTTCTTTTTTAAAAATATCTATATCTTTATTGGTATTCTCTATTTGACAACACATGATTGTCATATTCTTCTTTAATTCCTAAAACCCAGTTTCCTTTAATTATTTGAACATAATTGACAATAGTTTATTTCAAGTCTTTTTCTACTAAGTTCAAAATATAGTTCCTCTCAGGGATATGTTCTGCTGGCTGCATTTTTACTGTTCTTTTTTTTGACATAATTTCCTCTTTCTTTGCATGTCTTGTAATTGTTTTTTTTTTTTTTTTTAGGCCCCAGATTTGCTTTTATTTTTCTCGAAATAATGCTTTAATTACAGAATTAATGTATAATCATTGGTTAAAATTCAAACACAGGAGCACATAAAGAACTGGAATTCATCCTCTCCTCCTCCTTGCTTCCCTTCTTCCAAGGGTAACCATTGTTAAGTCTGATGTATAGACATTATAAAATATGCAAACACACACGAAGAACAAATGTCTTCCTCTTTCTAAGTTATGTAACTTGTTTTTTTCATTCAATACTGTATCATGTCAATAGATATCTATTTATTGCCATAAGCTGCAAAGCAGACTGCATTATGGATGTACCATAACTTATTTAAACTTTCATCACTGATGGGCATTTACAGTCTTCAATTTTTGGTTATTTCTAACAATGCCATTATAAAAAATGCAATAATGAGCATCTTCTCATATCTATTTTTTCATACTCATGCAAGCAATTCTCTAACAGTGACTCAGAAGTGGAACTGCTGAGTCAAAGGTATGCAAGTTTTAAGTTTTTCTGGGTGGGTACTGTCAGGAGAATGCCATCAAATGAAATATCATAACATATATAAAAAGGTATGTAAGAGTGATATATATCATATATGTCCAGCTCATAATCAAAGTATTCCTAGAGTAGTTAATTCTCCCCTCTGAGTCTCCTTGTTTTTCTTAAGTTGACAGAAAGTGTCTGAGTCCTTTTTAAAAAAACCCTCTTTACAGCAGTTCTAGAGGGACTATTTTAAGCAATAGCAAGATAAAGCTGTGAACATAATCAACCATCCTGTAAATGAGAGGAAATATGTACTATATCCCACATTTTCAATGTGACATGCTCACCAATCGTTATTTTAAGTGTTACAGATGAAATGCAGAGGGTATTTGGTGGCTTCAGGATTTTCATTATATTTTATATTGATTTTTAGCACAGAATTATAGAATAAAGTTTCTCTGCAACCGACACGCTTTAGGAGACCTAATTTAACATCTTGCCCTGAATCTCAGAATTTTTGGAATAAGAAAATGACCCTTAGGCAGTGTTAAATTTAGGTCCATTCAATAGTTCTCAAGGAGAGAGACAACTTCACACTGAAAAAAAGTTTGAGCATTGTATTAGTCAGCCAAAGGGATTCTAATGTGAAATACCAAAAATGGGTTGGTCTTTATAAAGGGTATTTATTTGGGGTAGAAGTCCACAGATACCAGGCCATAAAGCATTAAGTTTCTTCTCTCACCAAAGTTCATTGCCACGTATTGGAGCAAGACAGCTACCAGCATTTGCCAGGGTTCAGGCTTCTGAGTTCCTCTCTTCCTGGGGCTGCATTTCTCTCCGGGTTTAGCTCCTGTTTCTTCCACAAGGTCAGCTGCAGATGATCAGGCGAACAGCTCACTTCTCTTCTCCTGGGGCCTTCTTTCCAACATCAAAACTGCTTCTCAAAAGACTGCTTCAACTGTCCTTGGCCTTGCCTTTTATATTCGATTCCCCACCCACCAAGGGGTGGGGCTCAACACCCTAATCCTAACCTAATCATGCCCAGATTAACAGATCAGTTTACAAGCATGATTCAATTATATTTTTGGAATTCATAATTACATCAAACTGCCACAAGCATCATCAGATCAAGTAAATGCATAGCTCACTACCTTAATTTGACATCATATATCTTGCAACTGGCAATAAATATACATTATGAGCTAGTACATTTACAGCATTATGAAATGAAACACCTGATGGTACATGAAGTTGCTTCAGTTCAATATAGCCCTTATGACCTTGATAAGACCCTTGCAAATTTTCTCTTTAAAATTGTCCTATTACGTATAATACTTAAGGCTGGAAAGAAATCTTTTCTATATACACCATAGGTACTCCATAAGTGGCAGTATTTTTCTTCAGGGTATTGGGAGGACGGTCTCTAAAACTTGTGAAAGCACTTGAAATCTCCCAGGGAGCTGTCCCCCGCGCCGGCCGGACCCCAGAGGCCCGCGACCACCTGAAAAAGGAGGAGGAGGCGCAGCGGGCGGAGCCGAAGCTGAGGACCGCTGGCCCCGACCCCGGCGGCGGCCGGACGGGTGGTCCCCGCGCCGCCATCGCCTGGAGCCCGCGCGGGAACGCCAGGAGCCGCCTCGCTACGGCCGCGCGGGGAACACACACTCTTGGGGGATGGGGCGGGGACTGTGGGTGCGCGCCGCGGGAGAGAAACAGCAAATCGGCTCCTACGGGAGAAGCCACCCCAGCTCCGCCGCAGCCCGCCCAACGCGGCTCTCGGGCTCTCGACGCGCGCCCTTGTAATTGTTTTTAAACTCTGGACATTGGAGGTAATATATTGCATGAATTCTGTTATCAGACTCTTCCACCATCCTCCAACATTTGTTGTTGTTGTCAGTAGGTATTTTCACTGTTTCTTCTCTTGTTCATACTTGTTTATCTAGTGACTTTAATAGACTAATTCTATATATTTTCTATTGCTTTCATTTTGTAGACTCTGAATTCTTTTGCAGTTTTTTTAATTCTTGTTTTTATTTTTAAACTTGGCTTCCTAGGGATCACATCTGGTTCAGTATAATTTTATGGTCAGTCAATGATTGGTTAAAAGTTTTCTTTAATGTCTTGTTTGTGTTTCTTCCACCCAGGACAAAGGGGATCTGTGTGAGAAGGCAGGCCATCAAACTTCAGGCAGTTTACATGACAGCCTTAGCTTTCACTTCATGCTTGCACATGGCCTCAATGACAGTCAGAAGTGAGTGCCTGTTGCCTTCTCATTTCCTCGGTCTTTCCTGGGCATGCACACAGATTTATGCATATGTACAGTCTTTCATATCCCTAGGATTATGTTTGCCCTTTTCACACTTCCTTATGGTATTCTAGTCCTCAAGGATTTCCTTTTAAGTTTCCAGAAAGGATCTATATACCCCAAAGAAATAATAGCCTTAGGCCGCTGAGATGTTGCCAGCAGTTCTCTATTGTTTCAGTAATGCCCTAAAGGTAATCTTGCTTCCATCTTGCTGAGGTGAGATCTGAGTCATGTCAATTAGTCTCAAAATCTGAAAATACAAATTTCCCAGGGAACTTTCAGTTCAGACAAAATATTGACTCTTCTTTAAGAAGATTCTTTTAATGGAGCTCCAAAAACTGTCAGATCTCTCCATTGCCTGCATTGCTTCTTGTTTTTGGCTCCCAGGCCATTGGGCAGGGTAGAGAGGAAAATGTGAATAACCCAAGTTAAAGAATCACAGACCCCAATGTTTGCCGAGTTTCAGTTGTGATCCTGCTGTCTTACTGATGTTCAATAGTTTCTATTGCGTAGAAGATTTTCAATTTGTTCTATGGCTTTGGTTAACTGTCAACGTTCTGAAATGGTCAATTTTAGTTATTTTCCCCACATTTTTGTTGTTTTTGAGGGATATCAAGTTCACCTATTCAGGAAGTTGAGGCCTCAACATCTTTTTCATAAAGGAGACATTGTTAACCAATAATAAGAATTCAAGTATTTTTTAATTAGTTAATTAACATCTATAATAAAATTAAAGTGATTTAAACAAGAAAGTGAAAGCCATGTTATAATACAGGTGAGGAAAATAAACTGATCAAGAAACCTAGATTAAATGTAGGAGAGGGCTTTTACCAAAATAATATTTTCAAATTCAGGATAATTTGCATTTTTATTAGCCATTTAACGTTATCAATTTTAAAATGATATTTAGTTGGGTAGAGGGATATGTTGTGGTGAACAGGCTTTGGGAACATCTGAAAAATTATATGCACCAGGCAATAGCTATATATGACTGCTTTATAGCTCTCCTGGCTAGGAAAATTTGTTCTTTCCCTTGCTCTACCCCTTATTCTGCCAATGCCTCATAAAAGATGGACATGAAACATAAAAATCTTCAACGATTATGTGGTGAATCAGCAGAAAATGGAATGTGGCTAAACTTTACTTGGCACCTCTAACTTGACTCCAAAATGGTACATGCTGATGGAACACATCTGGCCTTCACACCATGAGCCATGACTTTCCCTTTCTAAATCCTTCATGGACTGCTTGTGGCAATTAAAATTAATGGTGCAAAGACATTTTTCAAAACAGATTGATTTCAAATTAGACATTGGCAAGCCTGTAGATAGTATAAAAATGAAATTATCCAGAAAGCAATTTATACCATTAGTGAATGCAATAGTATATAAATAATTCAGTACATTGGCAAAATTTGAAGCAAGAGTTTTGGAAAGGGGCTATCCAGGAACATTGAAACTACTGGACAGCTGGTTTGGAGTTCTTGAGTACTACTTTAAAGATAACACTATCATTCCCCATTCCACATTCTGCAGACAATTTAATATGCTACTCCAACCCTAGGATTGAAAATCCATCCCCCTCCTCCTCCAGCCAAACTGACGTCAAGGAATATGAAAAAAACAAAGCCCAGGGTATCTCATTTGGAGCAAAAGGAAAATGTTCACAAATATTTTTACATCATCTTTGTCACCTGAAATTCCCTTTGGGGTTTCTTGTAGGCGAAATAGAAGAGAACAATTACAATCTCCCAGGACAAGAAAGGAGCATGTCTAAATGGCTGCCTTCTCTCCAATTCACTCCTAGAAATTTTAGCTTCATGAAAAATGCTTCCAGATTTCTATGCCATAAAGATAATCTAGATGGGACTCTGTTTTCTTCCTGCCAACCACCTTCCCTAACACACACACACACACACACACATACACATGCTTGTGAATATTTACATGCAGGATAAATATGAGATATGGTATTATGGTGTACTGGTTGGTTTTCCAAAAAACTGAATGATATAATATTGGAATTGAGAAATTAAGGTGGGAAATTCTTTTTAAACATTGTAATATTATAGAAAAGAAGCTGTGGAATGTTCTTGGATGAGATAATAAAATATCTTCCTTTATTTGTTAAACATATATTGTGTTATATATATATAGCAATGTGAACTTTAAAGGCACACGCCTTCTAAGAGCTTGTTATTTGGGTGAGGCTAGAAATTACAAAACATGAAATGATTTGTCAGATTCTTTGTTCTGCCTTTTGCCACTGTTCATTCTACACCTGGCACTAGCATCCTCATGCTGCCCACCCCAGGCATCAGGTGGGCCCTCCAAAGTTGCCTTTCCAAAGGTGACTTTATCAGCTGGAGTGAACCTTCCTCCCATCTTGCTTCAACTCTGGGTAAATGAGGACAAACATTTTGAGCTGTTTCTTCAAGCTTAGAAGAGCCTATGTTTCTGGGCAGAGAAGTAAGAATTTCAACTTATAAATATCCCACAATGATCAATCAGACAACTTAGTGACATTGCTTTAGGCTGCCAAGTCCCAGATTTGTGGCTCTGAAATGGTGTGAAGGAACCTGGGGCTCAACCACAGGGACCAGAATTGTTCTGGGACTTTCTTTCTGGCTCACCAAGACCCCATGTAAGAAATATCCTCTGTCTTGGATGAAGTCAACTCAAGGTTCATCTACTCTATAAAGGGTCTGCTTACACTCATAGGGAAGATTAACGGCCCCTTCTTCTGAGACCCTATTAACAACCATTACTGGATTCCTTCCTAACATGTGATTGCACATATTTCCTTATATAATGTTCCCTCGACTGTATCAAAAGTCTCTCAAAAACATGGATTTGTGTTCTACTAGTTTCGGTATAATAATAAAAACAATGACAGCTTATATTTATTAAGTTCATACTACGTATCTGTGTTAAGTGCATTACAAGCATTTACTCCTAGAATCTTGTGATTTGTTATACTTTCCAAAGATGGTCATAAGATTGTCTCCCATCCCATCTGCTCTTCTGCAATATGATCTTGCCACTACTCCACCAAGAAGTTTCTTGCCATGTGACAAAGGAACCAAGGATCACCAGCCCAGAATGCCACAGACTTTAGGGAAAAAGCATTGCCTTGATGATACATTAATTTGGACATTTTTCTGGCCTCAAAACCATGAGCAAATAAATTCCCACTGTTTAATCCAACTCATTTCATGGTATGTGCTTAAGCAGCCAAGGAAATTAAAACAGCTGGGTACTATTATTATCCTTAACTTAGAGAAAGGGAAATTGAGGCTCTTCCTTCCCTTCCTGGTTTTGCTGATGTCAACTTCTTATGTCCTATGGTCTTCTCCCTCTATGTTGTGTCCTTGCATATGATGTCCAAGAAAAAAACACCTTGGCATATGACTTCATAAACTAAATAAAATGGTCAGAATATGTCCATGAATAACATGTCTGTAGCATTTGAGGAGACAAACAGGAATACTTCTTAATTAAGAAGCAGTCTTGCATTGCAGCGACGGATATAGGCCATTATATATCCTGCCATAACCTACAGAATTGAGTGGGAGAGAGTGTAAACTACAATATAAAGTATAATCCATGCTTAGTGGCAATGCTCCAAAATGTGTTCATCAATTGCATGGAATGTATCACACTAATGAAAGAAAGCGTTAATGTGGGGAAAAGTGGGAGGTGTGGGGAGTGGGGCATATGGGAATCCCCTATATTTTTTTCTGTAGCATTTTATGTAATCTAAGTATCTTTTAAAATAAGTAGAAATATATTTAAAAAATAAAAAAGAAACAGTCTTAGGAATTTCAATCAACTGGTTAACAAAGTATAATTGCAAATACAGGTTTTATCCCACAGGTTTAAGTTCTTGGCCTTACAAATAACCAAATTGTTCTTTTAACTTGAATTTGTCATGAGAAAGATCATTATTGCAGACAGAGATTTTTGTGTAAGGCTATTGCTTACCACATAATCTGTAATAGCAAAAGAGTATCGATTTAAATTTTAAATAGTAGTGGAATCAGTAGTTAATTATGCCATATCCATTTGATAGAATATTAAACAGTGCTTAAACGTCAAATGCTCAATATAAGATTGTGCTAAGCACAGTAAGGTATAAAATAGCATTTCGACAAAACACACAATTATGTTAGCCGATTTTATTTTTCCTGGATGATATGAATACAGATTTTATATTCTTCTTTACTACTTATTATATTTTCTAAAATGGACATGTATTAATTTGATGATTAGAACCAGGGAGCTTATAAGAAAAAGAAGCAGAATATGTTTTGGTATGAATTACCTACTATTTGCCAAACAGTTACTTACACATAAATATGTTCAAAATTACAATAAAACGCATATTATCCACCAAAAAATGCCATTATGATTCTGGTGTAAGCTATTTACTTTCCTCTAAAATACTGATAAAACACTTAGTTAAGGACAGCTTAGGTAACATATGAATTCCAGTTTTTTTCCAGGTCCATCTCCAAAAGTATATCAATTCTTTTTCTGATTACAACCCACCCTGATACATGATGAATCTTGTAGAAATGGTTATTTCTTCTTTGAATCAAAGCTGTTTAATCAACTAAAGAAAGTTTCTTACTGCTGTTTCAGAAATCCATAAGTCTCAGTTTTTAACACACATATGCTATGGTCTTCAGCCACATAAACATTGGAAGAAAAATGTCATTTAGTAGCCAACAACAGAATTTTTTCCAGGGACAGAACTGCCTTATTTAGAAATATACTTTGGTGGATGTATTTGATTTTCAAAATGAGAGTCGCTGGAGATTTGTTCATTGATCCCATAAATATTTATTAAAATATGCTCTATGCTGGATATTGAGCAAGATACTGATTATAAAGCAGCAAACAAAGATGATAACCCAGTCCTAAAGATGTCATTTGGGAAGCAAACATTAACAAAGAAATAAATAGTGGCTGCCTGCTGTGAGGACTAACATGGAATCCTTAGATGGCTTTGTTTAAGGGCAGACAGCTCTGACCAAATGTTTTACAGAATCAACAGGACCCTTTGGAGTCAAAGGTGACCCAACAAGGTACACAAAGGAAGGAGGTCTTAGGAGACAGGGTGTGATGGTTAGGCCATCGATATCGTGGGAGGCTGGACATGGCTGAAGAAACAACCAGTGAAAGTTCCTCAGTGTTGGAAATGTCTGTTTTAAGAATGGGGGAAACTAATATTCAAGGTTAAGTTGCTTAGGGTCCTTCTCTCTGATATATCCTTTTCCATTGCACCACCTTTGGCAAAGGCTCCTTCACACATGGCCTTGAGTTGGTGGCACTTTGGGGAATTAAGGAATTAAAGCACTGTCTAATGAGGCAACATAAGAAAGAAGAGCAGAAGCTGGACAATTGTGATAAGTAAAGTAGAGGAGCTCTTGGATCCCTAGACCGGCTGGAAGAGACACGTGAATGGTAAGTGGGAAGCAGAGGAGGAAGATGAACTTCAAGATGAAGGGTGAGGATACTTTGGTAGCTGAAGACTTCATTTTTTCTAGTAGGTGATATTGGGGTCATGTGCTCAGAAATAGCTATTTGTTTGTTTTCAATTATGTTATGATAGACATCATTCACACAGAGCATGTATGTAGAATTTTAACAATAACTATATTTCAAAGCCCATGAAGCCAACCACTCAGATTAAGAAATCAGAAACTTTGTACTTTAGAATCTGCCCTCCCATGTGCCCCTCCCAATTGAATCCTTTCCCTAACCAGACATAAGCACTATCTTGGCTTGTGAATGAATCATTACTTCAATTTTCTTTATGGTTTTACCATCTGTGTATATATCTCTAGACAACACATTGCTATTTAAGTGCATGCTGGCTCTATTAGCTGAAGGCATCTTAGGAGATGATGAGATGGGCACAATTTCTGCTCTCTGAGTGACCTCATTTTCCCTAAGTGTTTACTGAAGCCCCTCTGGGACACCTTGGCTAAGGACACAAACCAAGTCCCTGGATAGAACCTGCTCACTGCAGTCAGGCTTCTGGCAGGGCTGTCCTATGCATCAGGTATTGAATCTCCATCAGATATATGATTGGAGGAGTAACCTGCTTCTAGTCAAACTTTGACCTATTTCAAATTCTGAAGAGTAGTTCAAAGCAGGGCACTGGTGTTAGGGTAAAAATAAGCATTCTGGGGCTCCCCTGGTAACTGGACATGGAGGGGAGAAGAGGAATTTCGTTAGTCATGGTAGAGACAAATCAATCATAGGTAGCAACCTGGGCCACACCCACCCATGCTCCAAGCCACATGGTTAGAGCTACCTGTTTCCAAGGCTATTTATTAAAGAAATGGGGCAATATTAGGAAATGCTGGAGCTGCAGTTCTTCTGGTTTGGAAAACTGCTTTGTAAAATCCTTGAGCAGTCATTCTACAAAACTGTCCAAACTTCCTCCACAGGAGGCTAAGCTTCTAGGAACAGGGGCTGTGACTGGGTTCATCATTGGCTGTGAGTATGAGGCAAAAGGAACTGCAGGCTTTATGCAAGACAGAACCTGGAGCTGGGAATGGAAAGGCTGCCTAGAACAAAGCAGCCCAACAGGAGATCTGGTGAGGTCTGAGACCCAGGACCCTCTCTTTCCTCCCTCTGTTTCTTCCCTCTGGCCAAAAAGAGCAACCAGGCAGCAGGACAATGAATCTCTGGTGAGGTCACTCACCAAGATGCCAAAGAGGGAGCTTGTGCTTTCTCATGGGGGTATCTACTAACTAAGGGAACAGGTTAGGCAGCATGGAAATGCAGTTATATGATTATTTACATTGACTTTGATCAGAGTCAGCAGAAGGTGCAAACAGACCACAATAAGCATGCCTCCTCCAGTCATGTTTATTTGAAACTAGAAAGGCCACATCTTATCTTTCTGAGTCAGGTTCTTCCTTAGTACCTTCCTTGACATGGTCTTAATACTGCTGGCTCTTGCATATCTGGTTTATGTTAGATTCAAACTTCAGTTCCTTCAGTCAGGTCATGATAATAAGTGGGCTTATGTGTTCCCCTTCCATGATATTTTGTGGCAATCTGACCCATCTGTGTTTCACTTGTTCTGCTTCAGAGCAGAGGTCCCTTGCTTTGATAATCTTTCATGTGTCTACTTGTTTCTAAAGCATGGTGAAACCTACTTTAAAAAAAAAAAAATTTTTTTTCCTGCATGCGTCCCTCACTTATTTAATATGATTTTAATGCCTTTATATCCTTATTAAAAGTAATACAATTTGGATCTCAGTATCATTAACATTTTCTTGCCTTTCACATTGAATTGCCTCTTTCCTTTTTCTTTGATGTTCTTCCATCTCTTTCCATTCCATCTGAAATGTAGAGGGAGCTCTCAGACTCCTTTCCACTTTTCCCAAAGAATCTACAATTTTTCCTAATAATTTTGACTGTTTCTCTGTAATGTATACTATTCTTTAGTTCACTGACTTTCCACATCCCAGAACAATGCTCAAGAATATGATAATTAAACTTTTTTATTTTGAAATAATTATAAATTCACGTGCAGTTGTAAGAAATAATACAGACAACGTATACTCTTTTTAAATTTTTTTTTAAATTAGAGAAGTTGTAGGTTTACAGAAAACTCGTGTAAAAATTATAGTGTTCCCATATAACCCCTTCCTTATTATTAATAGTTTGCATTAGTGTGGTATCTTTGCTACAATTGATGAAAGAACATTATAACTGTAGTATTAACTATAGTTCATAGTTTACATTAGGGTATATTTTTTCCAACATACTATCCTATTAGTAACACCTTGCATTAGTGTGGTATATTTGTTATAATTCATGAAAAAACATTTTTTATAGTTGTATTATTAATTACAGTATTTTTACAATAGGGTTCACTGTGTTGCACAGTCCTATGTTTTATATTTTAATTTTTAGTCTAGTAACATATATATGACCTAAAATTTCCTATTTTAACCACATTCACATATATAATTCAGTGAACTATATATGTGCTACCATCACCACCCTATTTCCAAAACTTTATAGTCAACCCAAATAGAAATCCTGTACAAATTAAGCTCCTTATATACTCTTGTATTAGTCAGGGTTCTCTCGGGAAACAGAATCAGCAGGAGATATCTGTGAATAATATGGAACTCTAAAAGAGTTTCTCACGTGACCGTGGGGACGCACAAGTCCAGGTTCCTCAGGCAAGCTGCAAACCAGGGGCTCCGATGAAAGCCCGATGAAAGGTCGTTGATGAGTCTCTGGGAGAAGTTGCCTGTCCAACGACGAGCTGGGAAATTCTCTCTGAATGTTGAAATCACTTCCACTTTTAAGTCATTCAACTGATTGGATAAAAGCACCACCCATTACATCTGATTGATGCAGATGTAATCAGCCATCCACGCAGTAAACTCACTGGTGATTGAAGTTCATAAATGCTCTTGTATTACAATTAGCCCAGTGCTTGCTGGAACAAACACCTGGACACAACTACTTGGCCGAGTTGACACATTAGCCTAACCATCACAACTCTTTATGCAGTTTCCCCCAATATCATAACCAAGGTATTGATAATGATAAAATCTATCAATCTTCGCCAGATTTCTCAAGTTTTACTTGTGTTTGAGTGTACACATGTATGTTTAGCTCTGTGTAATTTTATCACATGTATAGGTTCGTTTACCCTCACACCAGTCTAAATCAGAACAGATCCATCACAAGGAACTTCTATATCACATCACCATCTTTCCTGCTTGCATCTCCCCTCCCCGCCCCTAACACTTGGCAACCACTAATTTGTTCTCCATTTCTATAATATTTTTTTTATTTTAAAAATGTTTTATATATTCCATTTATATATGGAATAATACAAAATGTAAGCTTTTGGGATTGGCTATTTCACTCAGCATAATGCTCTGGAGAGTCACTCCTGTTGTTATGTGTCTCAATCATTTGTCCCATTTTCTTGATAAATGGTATTCCATGGTATAGGTATAGCACAGTTTGTTTAGTCATTCACCCATTGAAAGACATTTGGGTTGTTTCCAGTTTGGAGCTATTATGAATAAAGCTGCTGTGAAAATTCCTGTAGAGGTTTTTGTAAGAATACAAATTTCCATTTCTCTGGGATAAATAACCAAGACTACAAATGCTGGGCCATATGGTAATTATTTTGTAAGAAACTGACAAACTGCTTTCCAGAATGGCTAAATCATTTTACATTCCCACCAGAAATATTTGAATGATGCAAATTTTCCCCATCCTCACCAGCATTTGGTACTTTTTAAGTAATTCTAATAAAATATGAATTTTTAAATTCTATTTATTTTATTTTAGTTATTCTAATAGTTGAGTAGTGAAGTGTAATTGCAGTTTTAAATTGCATATTCTTGATGGTTAATGATGTTGAACATTTTTTCATGTGTTTATTTGCAACTTTATTTCCTTTTCAATGAAATGTCTGGCTATTATCTATTTCTAATTGGACTTTTTTACTGTTGAATTTTAAGACTTCCTTATGTTTCTAGGTAATAGTTCAATTTTGTATATGCCATTTTCAAATATTTTTCCCCAGTCTTTTCATCTTGTTAACAGGATCTTTTGCAGAGTGAAAGTTTTTCTTTTTTTTTAAGATGAGATATAATTTATAAACATTTTCTTTTATTAATTGTGCTTCTAGTGTCTAGTCTAGTAACTCTTTGCCTGTCCCTATATCCCAAAGATTTTTTCCTACCTTTTTTAAAAAATCAAAAGTTTAGCTCTTTTACATTTAAGTCCATAATCCACTCTGAGTTAATTTTTGTAATGGATATGAAATATAGATCAAGGTTCTTTTTCTCCCTATAGGATGCCCAATTGTTTCAGCACCATTTATTAAAAGTATTGTCTTACCTCCATTGCCCCTTTGTCAAAATACAGTTGGGCACATTACGTGGATTTAGTTCAGAGTTTTTAATTCTGTTTCATTGACATATGTGGTTATCCTTCTGCCAATACTGTACTGTATTTCTGTGGCTATATAGTAATCATATTATCTCATGGAGTGGTTTCCCGCCACTTTATTCTATTTCCAGATTGTTTTAGCTATTCTAGTTCTTTTGCCTTCTTTCCATAAACATTTTAGAATAAGCTTGTCTATGGCTATTTTAAAACAACAACAACAAAAAAGAACTTTCCTCTCTGTCTTCTTTCACAATCCTGTAATCGTCTTTGTTTCTAGTTGCTGTGTGTGTGTGTGAGAGGGGGTTGTAGTTTTGTGATATTTGTAGTGACTAGTGTTCTCAGAGCTTCCTGGATCTGTAGTTTATTGTCTATCATTAATTTTTCACAGTTCATGGCTGTTATTTCCTCAAATATTTTTTTTCTGCTCCAATCTCTTTTTCTTCTCCTTCTTACATTCAAATGTATGCTATGTAACACCTCTTAAAACTGCTCTACAGTTCTTGGATGTTCTGTTATATGTTTTGCTTTTCCATTTTTTTTTCCTTTTGCATTTCAGTTTAGGAAGTTTCTGTCGGCCTTTTTCTTCTTTCCTCGGCTGTGTCAATCTACTGATGAGACCATCAAAAGCATTCTGTTAATGTGTTTTTTATTTCTAACATTTCCTCTTGGCTCTTTCTTAGAGTTTCCATGCCTCTGCTTACATTCCCTATCTGTTTGGCAGGTTTTCTGCTTTTTTCATTAGAGTCCTTAACATATTAATCATTGTAACTTCAAAAATCCTTTCTGATAATTCCAATATTGTGTCATTTCTATGTCTTGATTTCTGAGGCTTGCTTTGTCTCCAGACAGACTGTATTCTTTCTAGAGTTTTGGTGTGCTTGGAAAATTTTTATTGACATCCAGGCATGTTGTGTCAAGTAAGAGGAGTTGAAGTAAATAGGTCATTAGTGTGTGGATATATGAGAACCTGGCTAGGTGCTTAATGCTTGCTATAGCTATAAAGGCAGAGGTTTCAAATTCCTCCAGTGCCCCTGTTTTATCCCCCTCTCTTGACTTTGAACTTCCCTAAGTACCCCTCCTCAGAATGATCTCTATTTACAGCTTTTTCAGCTGCAATCCACTGTTAGAATGCTGGAGTCCTTGGAATGGTGTAAAGTGTGGCGAAGTGTATGATTAATTCTCAGAGATTAGTGGGCCTGTTTCTCTGAGCTGTGGTCCTTACCAGTGTTTCTCAAATGATAAAGCTTTCCCTCCCTACCACCTAGATGAGACAGAAAGGCTCCAGGGGGCTGGAGTCTGAGAAATGATCTTTGCTCCAGAGGGGATAACACTCTGGTAAAATTCTCTTCCCCTGGAAAGTAGACGTTTGTTTCAGAGAAGGCTCTGGGCACATTTCACATCGGTTTCTCATTCCTTCACCTTGAGGTCTTACCTGATTCTTCAACAATGCAATGTTTTGTATCCAGTAAAAAAATATCAATCATGCAAGGAAGAAATGATGCAGGTGATATATATGTAGACAAGGACATTAAAACAATTTTACAACTATATTATGTATGTTAAAGAATGTAGATGAAAAGGTAAGGAGATAAACAGAAAGTATAAACATTAAAATATCTTAGAGGAAAATACACTGAATGAGTTTAGCAGGAGATTTAATATTGGAGAAAAAAATTAATGAATTTGAATATGTATTATTATAAACCATCCAAATTAAATCTCAAAGAACAAATAGGCAATAAAAAAGACTGCATGTCAGTGAAATGAGGGTTAATTTTATTTTTTAATTTTTTAATCTTTTATTTTTATTTTTAAAGAAGCTTTAGATTACATAAATAAATTTTAAATTACTCAATATACATGAAATAAGAATCCTCAAAGGAAAAGGGGGAAATATATTTAAAAGGTAACAGTTAAAAATTTTGCAAATTGAATGAAAATAATATATGCAAATGAAGAAAAGTACATCATGGTACATCTTAATCAAATTTTTGAAAACTGTGATAAAAAGAAAATCTTACAGCAGCCAGAAACAAATAGACATATTACATTAAGAAGGAAAGAGATGAAAATGATGCAGAATTAATTAAGGCAAGCTTAAAGAGTGAAGGAAAACCTTTAAAAATATAGGAAGGAAAGACAACCTAGAATACTATATCCAACAAAAATTTCTTCCAAAAATTAAAGAAGAAATAAAAACATTTGCAGATATGTAAAAGCTGAAATAATTTATCACTGGCAGACTGAACAACAAGAGCTATTAAAGGAAGTTCTCCAGGTAGGAGGAAAATGGTTCTTGTAATCGAGATTTTACACAAAGGAATAATGAGCACCAGCTATGGTAAATAGGAGGGCAAACATAAAATAAGTTTTCATTTAAAAAATATCTTTATAAAGGTAAATAATATCAATGCATTTTGTGGTTTCTAATAAATATAAACCTACAATGTATGATAATAATAGCACAAATGTCAGGAAAGGGGATATGGGAGTCACATGAGGTAGTATACTATTACTTGAACTTACACTGTGTTCAATTAAAGATATATATTAAAAATCTAATGCAACCACCAAAAATCAAAACAAGAATATGAAAAATAAATCAAAAATGAAAATAAAAAGGACTGCTTAAAAATACTCAATTCAAAATATGGCATCAAAAATTATACAAGAACAAAGATGAGATGGCACAAAGAGAAACAAATAGCAAGATGGTGGATATATATACAACAATATCAATAATGATATTAAATATAAATGGTTTAAAGCAGACTTTTTTTAGATTGGATAAAATTCAAGACCCTGTTATATGTTGCACATGCAAAATTCACTTTAAATACAAAGGTACAAATAGGCTAAAAGTAAAAGGATGAAAATAGAAATACCATGCAAAACTAGCCAAAACAAAGGTGGAGTGACTGTTAATACCAGACAAAGTATGTCTCAAAGAACATTATGATAAAGAGGTAAATTCCTAAAGAGGGCATAACAATCCTATGTTTATGCAAATAAAACAGAGCTTCAAATTGCATGAATCAAACTGATATTTCCCAACTCATTCCTAAGGCCAGAATTACCTATATGCCAAAATCAGACAAATACATCATAAGAAGTGAACATTAGGGATAAAGAACATTAGGGACAAGGACCCCTGTGAAGATAAATGTAAAAATCCTTTAAAATTTAGCAAGCTGAATCTAACAATTGTTAAATTTTTTTAAAAATCATGATACATTACAACCAAGTGGGATTCATCCCAGCCTTGCAAGATTGAATGAACTTCTGAAAATCAGCCACTACAATTCACCACATAAACAGAACGAAAAATGAAAAATTACCATTTCGATACAAAAAAAGTGATGAATTTCAACATCGATTTCTGAAAAAAACTCTCAGCAAATTAGGAATAGAAGGTAAATTCTTCAAGATAATAAAGGGTATTTACAAAACCCACATCTGCCATTACATCTAATCATTAAAAATGAAATGCTTTCCCCCTAAGATCTGGAAAAAGGTAAAGATATCCACTCTCATCACTTCTATTCAGCATTGTAGTGGAGGCATCTAGCCATACCTTGCAATAACACAAGAAAGAGAACATAAAGGAATTTATATTGTAAAGGAAGAAATAAAACTGTCTTTACTCACAGAAAACATCATGATCTATTTTAAATATCTCAAGGAAACTACATAAATGCCACCAGAAATAATAACTGAAGCATGTTTGCAAGATACAAGGCAACTATATAAAAATCAATTCTATTTCTTTATACTAGTATCAATCAGAAATTGAAATAAATAACATACTATCAACAACATAAGGATATATTTGATGAAATGTATGCGAGATCTGTAGATTGATAAATACAAAATATTTCTGAGATGAATTTAAGACCTAATAAAGGCAGAATTATACTGGGTTCATGGATCAAAGACTGAAAATTGTTAGGACTTAATTCTCCCTATTGATCTATAGATTCTAGCCCATTGAAAATCACAGCAAAATTTTTTGTAGAAATCAAAAGGTTGATCCTAAAATTTGCATGAGAATGCAAAAATCACACGGTAGCCAAAACTACTTAGGAAAAGAGAAAGTTGGAGGATTTAAGCTACTTGACTTCAAGAGTTATTTAATGCTACATTAATGAAGATAGTATAGGTAGTATTGTAATTGGTATAAGATCAATATAGATCAATGGAACTGAAAAAAGAGTCCAGTAATAAACCCAATACAGATATGTTCAATTTATTTTCAACAAATGGCTCTGGAAGAACTATGTATCTATGTCCCCTTCCTAAAATATAAACCTCAAACCTTACTTTCTACCATATACAAAAGTTAACTTGAAATTAATTTTAGACCTAAACGTAAGAATAAAACTGTAAAACATGTAGAAGACAACATAGGAGAAATCTTCATAACCTAAGTTTTCACAAAAATTATGTAAACAGGAAACAAAAAGTATGAGTTTTAAAATTTTCAAAATCTGTACATTTGATTCATCAAAATTAAGAACATTTGTTCTTTGAAAATAATGTTTTGAAAATGAAAAGGCAAACAATTGACTGGGAGAAAATATTTATGAAATATATATCCCGTAAAGATGATATATCTAGAATAGATTTAAAAAAATTCTTACAGTGCAATAATTAGAAGACAAACAACCCAATTAAAAATGGGTAAAATATAGGAACAGCATCTCTCCAAAAAAGATATGTAGATAGTAGTATGTAGATAGAATACCTTATTTCATATAGACAGAAGGTATATGGATAAGCACATGAAAGAATGGTCAACATCATTAGTCATTAGGGAAATGCAAATTAAAATAACAAATAAGATGACTACCACACAAAGATTCATACATGAATATCCACAACTTTATTGGTAATAATCAAAGAACAGGAAATAATCCAAATGCTCATTAATAGAAAAAAGGATAAAAATGTATGATACATCTATACAATGGAATACTTCTTAGCAATACAAAGGAATAAACTATTGCTATACACAACAACATGGATGGAACTCAATTAATTATGCTAAGTGAATGAAGCCAGACCAACAAAAGAGAAAATACTCCTTTAGAAAATGAAAACTAACCAAAAGTGACAGATAGGAGATGAGTGTCTGGGGGTAGGTAAGGTGAGTGGGAAGGGGAGAGAGACACAGATTATGGGAAAACATAAGGAAACTTCCAGTGGTTCATTTTCTTGATTATGGTGCTGGTTTTATGGATATATACATATGTCAAAACTTATAAAGTTATATACTTTAAATATGTGCATTTTATTGTATAGCAATTTATACCTTTAAAAGCTGCTTAAAAATTGTTTTTATTTTATAATTCCTTGCTTTATCAGAATTTCAGTATATGCCTCAATAATTTTGACTGATTAATACATATCACTTTTTAACAACTGTATTAAAAATTATTGAATGGTATAATACAATATCTTTTGGTATATTTGGTATACTTCCAGTTACCCTCTCCTTTTAGTCTTGACTGTTCCAATAGACTTGTCTCAATTGATGGAAATTATTTTTTTTTTCTTTTCAATACTCAGATTATCATAGTTTACTTTAAAAAAAAAAAAAAAAAAAAAAAAGTCCCCTTAAATTGGCTCCTTTTCACCACTACATTTTTGCTAGAATCCATTTTTTTCATATAGTACATGATGCTTTGAGGCTCATCTCAAGATTTCCTACCCAATTATGGAATCAGCTGTTCTCCAAGGAGTTCTGGTTCTTTTGGGAAGAGGATGATATTAAAGATCAGGAATTATAACAAAACAGTAGTCACTAGCTACAAGTAAATACTTAAATTTAAATTAATTTAAATTAAATTAAATTGAAAACTCAGTTCCTCAGTTATGCTAGCCATATTTCAAGTGCCCGATCACCTCATGTGATTTTTGGTCACTGTGTTAGGGCAGTGTAGGTATAGAATGTTTCCATTATTGCAGAAAAGTTTTATTGGGCAGCACAGCATTATATCATTCCATGTGTCCATGCTGAATTTGGAAGAAAAGCAACTTAAATAACTGTAGAAGCAGAGTAAGTGGTGTAAAATGTTTTCTTAAAAATTGGGGAAAAAAATTTCAGCAGTTTTTTTAAAGAGTTAAGTATTCGATGACTATACTGCCCAACCATTCCACTCCTAAGTATTTAATCAAGAGAAATGAAAACATGTGTCTGAACAAAGACATATAGATGAATGTGCATGGCAGCTTTATTTCTAATAGTCAAAGACCTGGAAACCATCCAAATTCCCATTAACAGATGAATAGATAAAAATTGTGATATATCTATACAATGGAATCTATATTACTTTACAATACAAAGGAATGATCTATTGTTATACAAAACAAAATGGATGAAACTCAAATAATTATGGTAAGTTAATGAAGCCAGACCAACAAAAGAGAACATATACTTTTATAAAATGAAAACTAATCAAACATGACAGAAAAGTGACATCAGAAATTCTTATTGATATTTCCATTTTCCCTCTATCTTCACTAAGTTTTTTTTGAAAAAACTTTTCTCTTTTATAACTGTTTATTAATCCAATTTCCCCCTCTTTGAACTACAAAGTTCCTTTGTTCTTTTTTTTTTTTCCAGAAACTTTAAGGTATCAAGCTGTACATTTTCATACCAAATTATATTAAATGACAGCTTCACAGAGCAAACAATTCCAAAGTGAGGAAAGGAATTAGATACTAGAGACATCCCTATCATCACCATGTACGATGTTACTTCTTTATCTTTGCACACAAAGTTCCTTCCAATTCATCTTTCAAAACCTTTCAGTCATTACTTAATCTACAAAAGTCCTTTGAAAGTCATCTCCAGTTTATAATCCTATATATAAATCTGATCACATAATAAATGACCATTTTTATTTCTCATAGAGTCTATATCTGTACAATTATATGGTCTTTGTAACTGTGTTTATATGTATGCATGGATGTATGTATCTTCCTTATTGTTAACTGTCTTCATTAGTGTATTTTAAGCTGCTTGAAGGATTCTTCAGAAGTTGGTGGCTGATAAATTATTTGTTGAAATAAACTTAACTCTAAGAGCTAGGAAAGACAGAGTGATGATAGACAGCTGGATTTGCAAGATGATGATGATCTTGACAGTGAGCATTTAACACTGCAAAGCATACCTAAAGAATATCATTTATAAATGTTGAAAATATGAAATTGAGGTCAGTGTTAGAAAGGCAGTATGAGTTATCCCATTCTCTGGGAAAGAATGAGACATGCGTGAGAGGGTGTCGAGAGAGCAGTCAAGCTCCAAATACTTACATTGGAGAAATACCCACAATGTGGATAATGAGGGAGGAGGACAAGGAAACAAAGCAAATGTCTTGGAATTACGAGGACAAAACTAAATGATGCAATACATTAGAAATAAGAAGCTTTCATCATCAGTTTTTCAGAAAAGTCCAATAAAAATGAGTGCTTCAGTGATCCATTTGGTGGACTGGAGAATTAGGGAGTGAATGGCAATCATTAGTAAAGCAATTGCCCTTGGGTGGTGGGGCCAGAAGTCAAATGTAATGAAGAGCCTAAATATTCTTCCAAGTAATTTGTAAGTAAAGTGAAATAGGTCATGGAGACATGGTATTGAATTCAAGCTGTATATTTATTCACTATTTACAAAGACAGTGTAGTATAACAGATTAAGTTATTTTATTTATTAAGTTAAATGTACTTGGTTTGAATATGATCCTATAACGTTTTAATATTGCACAAATCATATTACCTTCAAGCCTCAGTTTTTTCATTCATAAAATGGGAATAGTGGAAATACAACATTATTGAATCATGATGAAGATTGCATGAGAAGAGTCATGTAGAACCGTTAGCAAATTGTCTTAAAAAGTGCCATCCATTACTGACACTTACTCAACATCTGCTAAGTTTTCTGTGATGGTGAGGGGTAGATAGGAGGATCCCTGAACTCAGAGATGCTGGAGATGGAGAGGCTGCATATGCTGGCAGAAATCATATCCAAAAGAATTTTACATAATTATGTGAAAGTTAAGTATGCATAGTGAAAAATTCTAACAAGCAAAAGGGTGTGGAGAACTCCTGTCCAGATAAGATGGTGTAGATTTGTTTCTTCCTGTTCCTTCTCACTTACACACAACTATAAACTGGAAATAGTGCAAGGGGCAACCAAAATAGAATTCTGGAAGGTGTAAAGAGAGAATGTTAGGTACCACAGGACTCCAGGAACAACATAATTGTAGGGCAGCTTACAACATACATCCAGCAGGAGAAGGCAACCCAGGACCTGTGTTTCCAGACTCCCAACATAGCGACTCATTCCTCCTCCACATCAAATGCATGTGCCATCAACATCCCCAAATCAGCCTGGCAGCACCAGCAAAGATGTCAAAAAGAAGCTCCTCTGACAATAAGGATTTAGGAGAAGAATATCCCTCCCCAGTGTGCCTGAGACTCCCCTCCCTAAACCAAGAGATTCCTGGCAACCAGGTAATTTTTCAAGGGGGTCCAATCACAACATGTACCCATTATGGGAAGACTCTTTGTCTCCATGGGTTGGAGATCCCCTGACCCCACCTAGAGGTTCAAGGCCACCTCAGGCAGCATCAGCAGGGACCAGTGGGAATTTTAGCAGCATCAAATAAACCAGGCAGACCAAAAGATTACTGCAAAGGCTCTGAAAATTAAATTATCATTGGAACTACAACTTACAAAATATAGCAGGACCTTGATAAATATAATCAGGGTGACTATTTCTAAAATTTTAAAGTTTAAATAAGACTCAGAGACCACTAATATAATAAACAAAATGTCAAGAATAAATAAAAAATCATCCATCATATCAAAAGGGAAGAAAAACCAACTTGGATGAAAGAAGACAATCAACTAATACAACATCTGAAGGGAATTTAAAGCAGCCATCATAAAAAATGTGTAAGCAATTAATTACAATTTCTCCTGAAAGAAATAAAAAATAGAAAATCTCAACAAAGAAACAGAAGATATATAAAAGAGCCAAAAGGAAATTATAGAACTGAAAAATAGAATAATAGAAATAAAAACTTTCCAGGATGACTAAATAGTGGAATGGAGATGAAAGAGGACATAATCAATAAAATTGAGGACAGATCAATAAAATTTCTCCAATCTGGACAACAGAAAGGAAACAAACTGGAAAAAAAAATTAACAGAGCCTCAGGGACTTGTGGGGAAAAAACGAAAGATATAACAATAATATCATCAGAACCCCAAAGGAGAAAAGAGAGTGAGGTTGCAAGAATTGTCAAAGAAATAATGACTGAAATTTGATGAAATTTGATGAAAGACATAAACCTACAATTTCAAGAAGCTGAGCAAACCTCAAATGGGATAAACCCAAATAAATCCATGTCTAAACACATCATAATTAAACCTCTGAAAAAGAAGGTAAAGAAAAACTCTTAAAAGCAGCCAAAGAGAAACAACACACTACCCACGAGGGAACACCAATTTGAATGATAGTAGATTTCTCATCTGAAGCCAGAGAGGACAGAAGGGAGTGTCACAACATTTTCAAGTGCTGAAAGAGAAAAATTGGCAATCCCTTATTCTACACCAGCAAAACTATACTTCAGGAATGAAGGGGGGAAGGACATTCCCAGACTAAAGAAAACTGAAAGATTTTTTTCACTAGCAGACCTAATCTTAAATACTAGTTCTAAGGAAATTTTTTCAAATAGAAAGGAAATGACAAAAGATGGAATATTATAGCATCTGGAAAAAAAGAAAGAGTAGAGCCATGGGTACATACAATGAACTATCTTTCCCCTCATGAACTTTTGATGATTGGAACAAAATTTATTATACCATGTGATACTAAAGACAATATCTTAAAGTGGGGAAGGTAAATGGAGATAAGGTGTTCACATTTCACTTGAAGTGGTAACACACTGATAACAGTACACTGAGACAAATCATATGTGCACATTGTAATACCCAAAGTAAACTACTAGAAAAACCTATACAGGGGATTGTGGGAACATGGCCAATGGGTAAACATATAAGTCTTAGCTCTCACTAAAACAACAAAGAAAACGCCAGAGGCTGCCATGGGGACCTGTTTTGGGGCACAGCAAACCAGGACACCGCTTACCAATTCCCAGAAGAGTGAGGGTCAGAAACACGAAGAAGCCAAAACAAGTAATCATGAGTTATTAAACCTCCAGGCTGCCGGGAAGGGCTTACCTCGTCCACCCCTGAGTTAGTAAGCGAGGGTAAAACTCCCAGGGAAGTGTATCTAACTGAGAGTAGAGCAGACACCTACCTACATGGTAAGTGCCCTGAGTCATCTAGGAGGGTACTGGACAGATAGGGAAGCCAGGAATAATCGGGGGTTGCTTACCTCACACACACCCGGGCCTCAGGGCAGACAGACTAGGTGGAGATCCTGCCCCCAGTTCCAAACAGGAGTGTGATGGCAGATTCCCTGCAAGGAAGAGAGGTCTGGGAGAGTGGAGAGTGATTTTTTTGCATTGAGTTTAGCTAGCTGGGCCTCTCTTGAATATTGGAAGGGACCCCGACTCGACAGGGAGAGGGGAGGGGGATTGTCTCGGGCTGGCTGTCATGCCCAGCCACCTAGGTAAAGAGAGGAATTACATCAGAGAGGAGGCAGAGACAGGTAGTGATCAGCACCACTCCAGCTGACTGCAGGGGAGCTAACCTGCCTGAGGGAAAAGGGACAGATAGCCTTCTGAAAGATTAATTAACACAAGGACTTAGAATATCTCAGTGGAAGAATTCCTGCCTGGCATATATGAGGTCCCTGGTTCAATTCCTGGCTATTCCTTGAGAAAAGATCCACCAGGTTATCAGGCATCGAGCTGAAGTTTTATGACAGGGAACACATTTCTTTGTAATAAGTTTTCTTGGATCTCTTATTTTAAGAAAAAAAAAAAGAGGGGGAGGGGTTCATTTTCTTTTATTTCCCTGACTTTACTCACTAAAACCCAGTTCAAAACCTGCAGAGGGAAGGCTGCAGTGTGAGTGATTGAGGAACTCCAGCAGCCTGAGAAGATCCTTAGGGGTATAAGAAAGAAGGCTGTTTTTCCGTGTTTATCATTTTTTTCTTCTGTCTCCTTTCTTTAAGAAAGTGACTTGGGGTTGTCCTGTTTCTTGCTTGTTTTGTATCCCCTCCCTTTCTTTCTCTATTTGTTTTTTTTTCTTTTTTTCTTTTATTCTTTTAGTTACTGATCTATTCTCCCTATGCTATTTCTTTTCACTCCTTCATCTTTACATATTTTGTTTTCCATTGTTGCTCTTTCATTCCACCTCTTTTATTTAGTCTCCAATTTTTCTTGTTTGTATTTCTCCCTCTCTCCCTTTTTCTCTGTGTACTTTCTCTTTTTTACTTTTTTCTTTCTCTCTTTTCTGTTTTCTAGTCCCTTCTTCTTGCCATTCCAGCATTTTAATTCATTCTATATATATTTTTTCTCTATTCTGGTTCTTGTTTCATTGTTTCTATTCCACTTTCCTAATCTTATTCTTCTGTGTTTCTTACTCATGTTAATTTTTCAGTTTCCTAGGTCTTGTACATTTGCTCTCCTGCCTTTTACTATTACCATTACTATTATTCTTTTTGTCTTCCTATCTCTTTCCTTTTCTCTGGTCCTATTTTTTTTTTTTCAAAGGAACATAGGCAGATCTCTTTCACAAAAAATGGTTAAGTGGGGGCAAGATCCTGCCCAAGTGAGCTGTTTTGGGAACCCTCAGAGGAGGAGCTTCAGGGTATTGATCTGGAGGTTACTGGATGAAGAGATAAATTCCTCCAGGTGTTGCTGGCTTGATTCTTGGTTATTGTGTTTCCTATTCCTTGATTTCCCCTTTTCTGTGTATACAGAATTTTTAAATAAATGCTAACTCTTTTCCTTCCCTCATTATTCTATCTTCTGCTTTCTGTTGTTGTTCTTACATTCCACCTATCTTTATTTAGTCCTCAATTGTTCTGGCTTTTAATTCTACCTCGTCTATCATGTTTTCTTTATTTATTAATTTTTTTAATTTTTGTCTCTTCTTTTCTCTTTACCTCTCTCCTCATCACACTGGTCTTTTAATTCAGTCTATATATTTTTCTCTATTTGGTTTTCCATTTCATTGTTGGTACTCCACTTTTTTATTCCTATTGCACTACACTGATTACATGAGTTAAATATTCATTTTCCGAGGTATTAAATGGTTCCTTTCCTAAAAATTACTATTATTAATACTATTATCCTTTTACTTTTCTTACTTCTTTCACTTTAAATGGCCCTAAGTTTTCTTCCAAGGGACATAGGCAACAGCAACAAAATAGAATAAGAAGTACAAAGTGTCAAAGAGAAAACTTAACACACACACAAAAACAGCAATTAAATAAAACCCTAGAGTAAAGAGAGAAGCTAATCAACAGAATAAACCCATCAAGATGAAAAGATGACTAGAGGGCAACAAAAAATTACAAACCATACTAAGAAACAGGAAGACATGGCATAGTCCAATGAACAAACTAAAAACCAGGAGGAGGTACAGAACACTGAACAACTAATCAAAGCTGTCCAAACAAATATCATGGACCAACTTAATGAAATGAAGGAAGAGATTAAAGATATTAAGAAGACACTGAGAGAACATACTGAAGAAATTGTAAAACATGCACAAAAAGATAACATCTATGATGGTGATGAATGGCATAATCCAAGAAATCAAAAAGACACCAGAAGCACATAACAGTAGATTTGAACAGGCAGAGGAAAGAATTAGTGATGCGGAAGACAGTACATCTGAAATCAAACAGTAGAACAGATAGATAAAAAGAAAGAAAAAAACCAGCAGGGTTTTAGGATTTGAATGACAACACAAAATGCACGAACATACACATTATTGGTATCCCAGAGGGAAACGAAAAGGAAAAGGGGACAGAAGGAGTCTTGGAGGAAATAATGGCTGAAAACTTCCCAACCCTACTGAGGGAGATGGACGTACAAGTCCAGGAAGCACAGCACACCCCAAAAGTATAAATCCAAACAGGCTTACTCCAAGACATATATTATCAAACTGTCCAATGCTCAAGACAAAGAGGAAATACTGAAAGAGAAAAGCGAACCATCATATGCAAGGGAAGCTCAATAAGATTAAGTGTGGATTTCTCATTTGAAAGCATGGAGACAAGAAGGCAGTGGTATGACATGGTTAAAGTACTGGAAAAAAAAATCTTCCAGCAAAGAATTCTCTATCCAGCACACCTGGCATTCAAAAATGATAGAGTTCAAAGTATTCACAGATAAGCAGAAATTAGGAGAGTATGCCAGTAAGAAACCTGCCCTTCAAGAAATACTAAAAGGAGTTCTGCAGGTTGAAAGGGAAAAAACAGGAGAGAGAGAGTTGGAAGAGAGTGTAAGAACAACTAAAAAGACAAAAAAGAGAAATAAAAACAACATATGACATACATAAACTCAAAGAAAATATGGATAATGTAAGTAATTCCTTGAGAGTAATAACACCAAATGTTAATGGATTAAACTCATCAGTCAAGAGACAGAGATTGGCAGAATGGATAAGGAAAAATGACCCATCTATATGTTGTCTACAAGAAACCCACCTTAGACCCAGGTATTCAAGGAAGCTAAAAGTGAATGACTGGAAAACAATGTTACAAGCAAATAATAACCAAAAAACAATGGGAGTAGCTATACTAATATCAGACAAAATAGACTTCAAATGCAAAACTATTGTAAGAGACAAAGATGGACACTATATATTAGTGAAAGGGTTAATCTTTTAAGAAGAAAGAAGAATCATAAACATTTATGCACCTAATGGGTGCCTCAAAATACATGAGGCAAACACTGGAAAAACTAAGTAGAGAAATAGATGCCTCTACAATTATAGTGGGGGACTTTAATACACCATTATCACCATTAGACAGAGCATCTCGACAAAGAATCAATAAAGTAACAAAGACTTTGATTAATACATTAGAGGATCTTGATGTAGACATACACAGAATACTACATGCAAATACAGAGGAATATACATTCTTCTCGAGTGCACATGGACCATTCTCCAAGATAGACCACATGTTGTCCACAGAAAAAAATCTCAGTGAATTCAGAAACATTGAGATTATTCAAAGCAATTTCTATGACCACAATATAATGAAACTGGAAATCAGTCAGGGCCAGAGAACCAGATTAGACACAAAGATATGGAAGTTAATCAACACACTCTTAGACAAACAGTGGGTCAAGGAGGAAATCTCAAAAGAAATCAGTACCTTGAAATGAATGAAAATGACAACACAACATATCAAAACCTACAGGATGAGGCAAATGCTGTACTGAGAGGGAAATTCATAGCCATAAATACATATATCAAAAAAGAAGAAAGAGCTAAAATCAAAGAACTAACTGCCCACCTGGAGGAATTGGAAAAAGAACAAAAAACTAACCCCAAAGGGATTAGAAAGAAGGAAATAACAAAATTAAAATTAAGCAGAACTTAGTGAAATAGAAAATAAGAAAACACTAGAAAAAATAAACAAAACAAAAGCTGGTTCTTCGAGAAGACAAAGCCTTAGCCAGATTAACAAAGAAAAAAGAGAGAAGATGCAAATACACAAAATAAGAAATGAGGAAGGGGATATCACCACTGACCCCACAGAAATAAAGAATATCATTAAGAAGATATTTTGAAAAATTTATGCCAATAGGGAATGATAATTTACAGGAAATGGACAAATTCTTAGAAAATCACAGGCAGCGTACATTGATGAAAGAAGAAATTGATGGATTCAACAGACCAATTACAAGTAAAGAGATAGAATCAGTCATCAAAAACCTCCCAACTAAGAAAAGCCCAGGACTAGACAGCTTCACAGGTGAATTCTACCAAATATTCTGGAAAGAACTAACACCAACACTGCTTAAACTCTTCCAAAAAACAGAATTAGAAGGAACATTGCCTAACTCATTCTATGATGCCAACATTACCCTAATACCAATGCCAAACAAAGATGCCACAAGAAAGGAAAGTTACAGACCAATCTCCCTAAAATCCTCAACAAAATACTTGCTAATCACATTCAACAACACATCAAACGAATTATACACCATGACCTAGTGGGTTTCAACTATGTATGCAAGGATAGTTCAGCCTAAGAATACCAATCAATGTAATACACCACATAAACAGATTGAAAGAAAAAAAAATCACACGATCATCTCTATAGATACAGAAAAAGCATTCGATAAAATACAGCACCATTTCCTGATAAAAACACTGCAAAAGATAGAAATAGAAGGAAACTTTCTGAACATGATAAAGGGTATATATGAAAAATCCACAGATGACATCATCTTCAATGGTGAAATCCTAAAAGCTTTCCCTCTAAGATCAGGAACAAGACAAGGATACCCACTATCACCACTCCTATTTAACATTGTGTAAGGAGTACTTGCTTGAGCACATAGGCAAGAAAAAGATATAAAAGGCATCCAAATCAGAAAGGAAGAAGTAAAAATTTCACTATTTGCAGATGACGTGATCCTATACATAGAAAGCCCTGAGAAATCTACAACAAAGCTTCTAGAACTTAAAAGGAGTTCAGTAAAGTCACAGGCTACAAGATCAATGCTCAAAAATCAGTAGCATTTCTGTATACCAATAACGAGCAATCTGAGGAAGAAATCAAGAATAAAATACCATTTACAATAGCAACTAAAAAAAAATCAAATACCTAGGAATAAATTTAACTAAATATGTAAAGGATTCATATACAGAAAACTACACAACACTGTTAAAGGAAATCAAAGAAGACTTTAATAAATGGAAGAATATTTCTTCTTCATGGATAGGAAGACTAAACATCATTAAGATGTCTATTCTACCCAAACTAATCTACAGATTTAATGCAATCCCAATAAAAATCAACTCAGCATTTTTTAATGAATTGGAAATACTAACTACAAATTTTATTTGGAAGGATAAGAGGCCCCAAATAGCCAAAGACATATTGAAAAAGAAAAATGAAGGAGGAATCACACTACCTGACTTTAAAACATACTATAAAGCTACATTTGGTCAAAACTGCATGGTATTGGCACAAGGAAAGACATACTGACAAATGGAACCGAATTGAGAGCTCTCTTCTGATATAGAGCCTTGCATATACAGTCATCTGATATTCGACAAGGCCACCAAGCCCACTCAGTTGGGAGAGAATGGCCTCTTCAACAAATGGTGCTTGGCAAATGGGATATCCATCTCCAAAAGAATGAAAGAGGAACACCATCTCACACCTTATACAAAAATCAACTCAAGACGGATCAAAGATCTAAATATAAGAGCCAAGACCATAAAGACCTTGGAAGATAATGTAGGGAAGCATCTACAGGACCTTGTAATAGGAAATGGTTTTATGAACTTCACACCCAAAGCACAAGCAGCAAAAGAAAAAATAGATAAATGGGATCTCCTCAAAATTAAAAACTTCTGCACCTCAAAGGATGTTATCAAGAAAGTAAAAATGCAGCCAACCCAATGGGAGAAAATATTTGGAAACCATATATCTGATAGGAGCCTAATATCCTGCATATATAAAGAAATCCTACACCTCAAAAATAAAAAGACAAACAACCCATTTAAAAAATGGTCAAGTGACCTGAAAAAACACTTCTCTGAGGAAAAAAATACAAATGGCTAAAAAGCACATAAAAAGATGTTCAACATCACTAGTTATTAGGGAAATGCAAATCAAAACTACAATGAAATACCATCTTACACTCATTATACTGGCAGCTATTAAAAAAACAGGACTATAAATATTGGAGAGGATGTGGAGAAATGGGAACCCTCATCCACTGCTGGAAGGAATGTAGAATGGTTCAGCCATTGTGGAGGACAGTTTGGCGATTCCTCAAAAACTGTAGAACTGCCATATGATCCACCAATTCTACTGCTGGGTATATACCCAAAAGTACTGAAAGCAAGACTTGAACAGATATATGCATACCAATGTTCATAGTGGCATGATTCACTCTTGCCAAAAGTTGGAATCAATCCAAATGCCCATCAACAGATGAATGCATAAACAAAATGTTGTACATACATACAATGGAATATTACTCAGCTGTAAGAAGGAATACAGTGCTAACACACAGGATAACATGGATGAATCTTGAAGACCTTATGTTGAATGAAGCAAGCCAGGCATTGAAGGATGAACAGTATATGACCTCACTGATTTGAATTAAGCAAATTGAGCAGACTCGGAGAGCTATTGTCTGGAAGTTAGGTTTACAGGAAACAGAAAAGGAGAAGAAGGTTGTGAGCCAACACCCATATGGACGTAGTCTATGGTAAGGTGAAAGTGTGTAGTTGCGTATTGAAGGGATATGAGAGGAAGGTACTGATATTATTGGGTTTGGTGGTGCGGGTAGAATGGTGAGTAGATTGGGTAGGGTGGGTTGGAAGGTCCAGGGGCCTGAGGGGAGGGTTGGGAGGGGGACCAAGTGAACATTGGGGATTTGTGGGTGTGTGGTTGAAAGTAAAAAGTTGGGAATGCTCTTATGTCATATTTGACAAGGAAGGGTTACTGATTTAGGGTGTTGAATGGGGAGGGAGCATTTGGGACAGGGCGCACCTGGAGCAGGCTTCTAGGGAGAGTGTGAGTGATCATATTTTCCTAATGCATTATATCAGTGGGTGGAGACCCACATAATGAGCAGGAAGGAGTTGGATTTCAGGAGGACCTATTTGTTCACAAATAGAGTGGCGGGAGTCTCTAGAGAGCATGGGCGGTTCCTAATAGGGGAGGACAAACCAGTGTATCCAGACCTCAGTGTTGTTACCTGTAACTATGAATCTTGTCATCCAAGGAATGAAGCCAGGGGGTTGCCATGGGCCCTGAGGGGAGGGGGAGGGAGGAATAGAACAGATCGAACAGGGGGTATTTAGTGGACAATGGAACTGTTCTACATGATCTTACAATGATGGACACAGGCCATGTTAAATATCATCAAAATTTATAAAAGTGTAAGGTCTAAAATGGAAACCATAATGTAAACCATTAACCATGTTTAGTAGCTATGTTTCACTATTTGAATATCAGTTATAACAAAGGTACCATCCACATATAAAAAGGTATTAATACAAGAAGGAGGAAAAGGGGAGGGTGTTGGGTATATAAGAGTCCCCTGTGTTCTGTATGTGACTTTACTGTGACCTAAAACTTCTTTGAAAACAAAATGAAAAATAATAAGAAAATAGTAAATGGAAGAAAATGCCACTGTACAGACAGTACAGCAGATATTACAGTGATGAAAGGCCAAATGTCAAAAAAATTAATATTTTTTATTGTTTTTTAATATCCCAATCTTTTAATTTAATTTAATTTTTAGGTTTTTTTAATTTTCATGTATTTGGTTTCTATATTTAAACTTATCATTATTATTTCATTTTCCTATTAATTGGATTTGGCTATTTTAATGGCTTCATTCTTGAAGAAGCTTTAAGGGTTACAACTAGGGCAGGGGAGGATCATAGGTGTGGGGTGTCAGTGATGGGGGATACATGTGAGGAAGTTCATCTAGACATACATATAAGGTATATAAAAATGTTCAAATGTTCACAGGGCATTGCCACAGTGGGTGGAGACTCACACAATAACCAAAAGAATATTGAATTCCCATCCTGGGGGGCTCTGCGACATTCTCTAATGGAGCAGCAACAGTCCCCCTAGTGCAGGAGCAATTACAGGCGAAGAAGGATGATCCACTGATGGGTCCTTGATATTGATGACTATGCTTATGAGACTTTGCTCTTGAAATTGAAACTTAATCTATTGTTATGGGGTGCTTAAGAGTTGCCTCCTGAGAGCCTCCTTGTTGCTCAAATGTGGCCTCTCTCTAAACCAAACTTAGCATATAAATGCATTACTTCCCCCCAGTGTGGGACATGACTCCCAGGTATGAGCCTCCCTGGCACTGAGGGATTACTACCAAGTACCAATTAACAATGCAACTGGAAAAAGACCTCGATTGAAAGGGGGGGGGGGGAGTAAAGACAAATGAGTTTATATGGCTAAGAGACTTCAAAGTGAGTCAGGAGGTCATCCCAGAGGTAACATCTCAGCAGGATCTCATAGATTGCCAAAGTGGATACTTCCCCAAAATAATGTGGCTCCTGAGGGCTCTGGAGACACCCAGGTCCTTTGGTCAGGGCAGATAGCTCCAGAGTTTGATGCCTTATTAGTGGACCCTACTTTGGAGTTTGTGCTCCTGAGAGTGAGAGTTGGACTGTTATGGCTTCCCTACACATGACTCATGTGTCCCTTCTATTTAAACCTATACTTGGTGCTGGAGTTTGTAGGTGTATGTCCAAGAGACTCAAGTCCTTGGGCTGTCAATGAGCCAGCTGGGTCTGGAACCTCAGCGGAGTTGCAACACCTACTCTACAGCTCATTGGACTCATCCTGGTCAACTAACAAGAAGATGATGATGGACAACAACCATCCCAAGGAACAGAGAGAGTCTGCAACTGCAAGCAAGATAGTCCCATTCATCTTCCTTTTGGGATATAAGCCCCCTCTCAATTAGAGGTGGAGTGGGCATCACCATCCCAGAATCCTCAGGATTGTGGAAAGAACTATGGACTAGAGTGGACTTACAGGTATTCTACCATAGATGTATTGTGATTCTAGCAATGGAAGAAATTACAACGTTGATGTGGAGCCTGTGGCCCCTGGAGGCTCTTCGGGCAGGGAGAGGGGAAAATAAGTGTAATACGGGGCCTTTTTCGGCACTTGGAAATCATCCTGAATGACACTGCAATGACAGGTGTTGGCCATTTTATATCATCACATAACACGCAGAACTGTGTGGGAGAGAGTGTAGACAACAATGTGAACTATGGTCCATGCTTAATGGCAAAACCCCAGGATGCATTTATCAATTGCAATGAATGTGCCACACTAATGAAGGATGTTTATGTGGAAGAGTGTGGGAGGTGTGGGGATGGGGCATATGGGAATCCCTATATTTTTTGTGTAACATTTATGTAATCTAAGTATCTTTTAAAAAATGAAAAAATATATATACTTTTTAAAATCTATACAAAGAGGTGTACTCTGAATCACTATATGTAAACCATGATGGAATCCTAAAATGTGTACAAGAAACTCACACAAAGGTAGTAAAGAAGAACAGCAGAAAAATAACCAGAGAAAACAAACAAAACAACAAAACAAATATTAAATGAAAGATTTAAACTCTAATATATCAATAATTACCATAAATGCAAATGCTTTAAAAACATTTATATAAAAGACAAATATTAGCAGAGTGGTTAAAAAAAGAACACCCACCTATATGCTATTCACAAGAAACTAACTTCAAATTTTTAATACCTATTATATATAAAGAATTTCTTCAACTCAACTACAAAAAGTCAAACAACCCAGTATAAAATAGGCAAAAGACTTGAATCGACATTTCTCCAAAGTAGATATACAAATGGCCAAAAAGTACTTGAAAAGATGTTCAACATCATTAATCATTAGGGAAACTGAAATCAAAACCACAATGAGATACCATTTTATACCTACTATAATGGCTAATATTGAAAAATTGGAAAGTTACAAGTGTTGGAAAGATGTGGAGAAAGAGAAACACTCATTATTGGTGGGAATGTAAAATGGTGCAGCCACTGTGGAAAACAGTTTGACAGGTCCTCAGAACATTAAATATAGAATTACCATTTACCCAGCAATACCACTTCCAGGTACAAACCCAAAAGAATTCGAACAGATATTTGCATACCAATGTTCATAGTGGCTTTGCTCATAATTGTCAAAAGCTGGAAGCAATCCAAATTTCCATCAACTGATAAATAGATAAACAAAATGTGGTATATACACACAAGGAATATTATTCAGCCATAAAAAGAGATGACTTCTTATAAATGCAACTAGATGAACTTTGAATACATCATGTTTAGTGAAATAAGCCAGACATAAAAGGACAAATATTATATGATGTTACTGATATGAAATAATTAGAATGAGCAAACTCAGAGAGTCATAATCTAGAGTATAGATAGCCAGAGGACAGGGTAGGGGTAGGAGTCTGAGTGGGAAGGAGGTAGAGAAGTCCACAGCATTGGATGGATACTTGACCAACTATAAAGTACTGAGAACATGTGATGAGTTATTATAATCATATGGAAAATTGGTGGGAAAAATACAACAAATATAAGCAATGGACTATAAACAGCAATAATATTATGACATTGTTCTTTCATCATTTGTAACAAATATGTCACAACAATGTACTGGGTTGGTAGTGGGGTGATGTATGGGAATCCTGTATGGAATGCATGATTGTTTTGAAAAGTCACAACTCCAGTAATAGGATTAAGTCCCATCTTGAACAAAGTGGGTCACAAATTAACTGAAGTAGCCTCATCAAAAGATCCTACTTACAATAGGTTTACACCCACAGGAACGGATTCAATTTAGGAATTATCATTTTCTGACGTATATACAGCTTAAAACCACCGCAAAGACCAACACATAAAAATAAATCTCTTCTTTATATACCAACAACAAACACGTGGAAAGAGAAATTAAAAACACAAAAACCTTTACACTTGCACCAAAGAAAATGAAATGACTAGATATAAATTTAACAAATATACAGAATCGACATGATGAAAATTATAGCATTCTTATAAAAATCCCACTTATTGTAAACTTTATGTGGAAAGATACTGAGGCTAAAATAGATAAAACAAACTTGATTAAGAAGAATAAAGTAGGAAGAATTACTAAAGAGCTTACTGTAGACCTACATTAAACACAACAGCAGGGTATTGACAAAGCGAAAGACACATAGATCATTGAATTAGAACAGAGAACCTAAAAATAGACCCACACTATTGTACCGAATTTATTTTTAAGTGCAAAATCAATTCAACAGTAGAGAGACAACCTGTTCAATAACTAGAGGTAAAACAAATTGGGTACCCATAGGCAAAATTGTTTATCAACCTAAACCTAAAACATATAATAGTAACTCAAAATTGATCATAAAATTAAATGCAAAACTAAACCTATAAAATTTTTAGAAAAAAATGTAGGAAAAAAATCTCCAACATCTGGGAATAAGCAAATAATTCTTAAAAGAAAAATGTGGTAATTTGGACTTCATAAAAATTTAAAAATTTTACTCTGTGAAAGAACTTTTCCATAGAACTAGTTAATCGAAGGCATTGGTAGAAGAGGACTCAGAAAGACTCTGATTAACTAGTACTATACATAACAACACAGGGCTTGAACTGGACACCTCAACACAGTTAATTTACAGGAAAATGTAATTGTGCTGAAATGTAGATGGGCCATCTCCACATTCCCAGATTTAGAAATCTGTCTAACTCATGTCAAATATTCATAAGAGAATCTGGAAAACGTCATAAATTATACAACATTTTCAGGGTTAGGGCCCTATCAGAAGAAGGGGCATCAGGCCTCAAGCTCTTCTGGGTACAGGTCCTATGTCTTAAAAAGGTGGCCATGGAATTTAACACAATCTCCAGCACACCATTCAAGGTTGAGATGGTTCGTGCCCGCATGTGTGCACATAAGGAGAGAGAAGCCGTGGAGGGGAGAAGAAAGGTTTCTTTCGTGGATTTGTAACACTATCTTTGTCTTTTTAACAAACTCTATGGGAAAAAAAGGACCCATTGTTCTGTTCAATGAGCTTTCCAAGGACTATCATCCACAACGGCAGGGGCATGTTTTTAATGGGCTGGTAGAAGAACCTCACTCATATCCAAATATGGGGTAAGTAGAATATTTGTCATGCAACTTGGCCTTACAGTTGGAGCTGAAAGCTGCTGCTGTCAAAGGAAATGTTTGGCTGACTCAAGCCAAGGAGGTGGTTTATTGGTTTTGGCAGCAGACAACAGGTGAATATTTCACAGAGGAGAGAAATTTTAGTAGTTGTTTATGCAATCTACCCAGCCATGGCCACAGTTATTTAGATTGGTGAACTGGACAATATTTCATTCTTCATGAGCTTGTTGACTTCAGCTGATGTGTTGATGTTGCCATTATTTGCTTAACATGATCGTAGTGAAGTTTTCATTTCACCAATAGATGTTCCAGCTCCCCCGAGGAGCAACCTCCAGGACTTGGAGCATCTGTATTAGACAAGCTCCTTTAGTCATGTGCCAACTTGGCAGCAACCTGCATAAAATCCCAGCACTTTTTAAATGGAGCTTGGGACTCTAAATGGCTCCAATGACTCTGACTATAAAGTTCATTTTATCACAAGAGCTTCCCTGTGTTTGTGAGTTATACAGCATGTCTAATACCCACTCTTGAGGGATGCTGAATGCACTGGATATGCTCAGTAAGAAGGCCATGACCCACTCTGGTGGGAAAGTCAGGTGACTCTTCACATTGCTTACACTAATAGTGTGCACAAACACACAACATGCACAAGTAGTGTGCTCAGTCTGAGAAGTCACATAAGGCATCTCCATAAGACATAGACCATGTGTATTCTTCTATTGACACTTATTAGCCATATGACTTTGAGCACCTTCCTTTCT
Organism: Tolypeutes matacus; assembly: GCA_026826555.1. NCBI lineage: Eukaryota > Metazoa > Chordata > Mammalia > Cingulata > Chlamyphoridae > Tolypeutes > Tolypeutes matacus. The sequence goes on along the minus strand of JAKSZT010054380.1, from coordinate 1,411,634 downwards.
GAGTAAAATTTCAATTTCTAGCTTGATATTTCAGGGAATCTGAAGAGTTGTCCTCTAAGATAGCAACTAGCAACATTTTATGATTTTAAAGAATCTGTAGCTATGTACTTTTATTATAGAACTAAGAAAAAGCAGGTTCAATTTATTCATTAAGTGCATTGTGGATATTGCCTATGTGTTTGGTAGTAACTTCTCTGCTCTTTGTCAGGGAATCACTGGATTCCCAGTATCCCATGAACTATACAAGGTGATCTACTCAGGGTGATTCCCTCATACATCCCACCCCCATAGCAGGATCTTCATGTATTTTAACAAAGTAGAGAGAGAAGCATTATTCTACAAGGGGAGTGGTATCAGCATTTTGATCCTGACAATGCAGAAAACAACCTATAGCCAAAATGGGATTATTCCCTGGAGACTTAGTGGCACTTGTCACTTCCCCAGACAGGATGGACAGAACTGTCCCTTCAAGTTCTCTGAGGTACCTCAGGCACAGGTTCTATTTTGCAAGTTCTTTTCAGGTCCTCTCCTCATTGAAGTCCCTATAAACCAGGATCTCACTATATGAGGCCAAGGCAGTAGATCTCCTCACAAGGCATGTGGCTGGTCCTTTTGGTATCCTCTTTATCTTTCTTATCTGCCTCCTTTTCTCAATCTGACTGCCCAGACTTAATTCAATGTCTTCTACCTTGCTAGATGTCTCAAACACCCACCTAACTTGTTACTTGCACAAGTTTGATCTCTCTCCTATCCATCTTGCAAATGGTAGCCTAAAGCCAACAAATCTTGTTGATTTTAGCTTCTCTTACATATGCATATCCTTCCATCTCAAAGCCATAACATACCACTCCATGCCAGGCTTTGTGTTTTCTTCAATTCAAATATTATCAGTCACTTCTTCATAGCTCCATTCTCCATGTTGTAATACCTAAACTTTTTAGCATGGCATATAAATTCCTCAGTGCCTATACACAGGTATAGGCAAGAAATAATGAAGTTCTTAAAGAAAGTCATGACTTTGAAAATGTATAGAGAGGCATAGGGAACAAAAGATAGATTTAAAAAGACTTCTTGTACCCTCAAATGATACTACATTCACTTCCCCAACATCCACCCTATGGTTTTCTAGGCTTTACCGAGGGAGATGCAGCAGAAAATAAATCACAGCCAGAGGATCCCTTCATTCCAGCTGGCTGCAACCTCACCATTGATCACCATTGAATTAGCTGTGGCTCAACCTGACTTATCTCCACACAGCAGGCCCTGAGTTCCCTGGAAGAGTCCCTGCTTTCCCAGAGCTCCTCGACAGGAATGTGGGGACGGATCTTGGCCTGAACATTCCAAGCCTCGTCTCCTCCTCAGCACCTACCAACAGCTGCCTCTCACATCCTTGGCGCCCTGGACGCCAGACTCCTGAGCATGGCGCTGCTGAGGTCCCTGGCTCCCCCTCTGTCCGAATACCTGCCTCTGTTTGGGATCACTGGGCAACCAGCCACCAGACTGAGAACCGTGTGGCTGCTGCCGTCCAGCCTCTCTGCGGCAGACACCACACGCAGTCAGGCACACTGCCGTGTTCAAAGCCGACTGGATGCTCTCTGCCTCAGCTGCGGGAGGTCATCCTCGTGCCATTGTTTGTGTCTCACATTCTCGTTTTTGATGTTGTGAGTTCATTATTAAGGGGAAGATTTGGCCAAATACCAGAGGAGAGTAGGTATTTGGGTGTTGCAGAGTGAGCATGGGATGAGCACGGGGCTGAGGAGCAGAAGAGCCCCTTTACTGTCCGCGAGGCCCTGGGCAAATCAGCGAGACTCTCTGAGCCTGGTTGTTCAGTCAGAGAAATTGGAACCATGAAAACCTCCTCCCCTGACATGAGGAGCTAAGGGGGCCCAGGAATGAGGACACACCCTGCGAAACAGATCGATGGAACAGAATAGAGGACCCAGAAATAGACCTACACAAACATGCCCAGCTGATGATCTTTACACAGGTGGAGAGGCAGCTCAATGGAGGAAGGATAGCCTTTTCAACAAATGGTGCAGGACCAGCTGGCATCTATAAGCAAAATAATTAGCCTTGACTTAAACCTTTCACCTTATTCAAAAATTACTCAAAATGGATCACACATTGAAATGTAAAATGCCTTAATAAAGCTTTTTTAGTAATAGCCCAAATCTGGAAACCACCCAAATTTCTTTCATTGGCTGAATGGACACAGGACTAGGTGAAGAATTCTTAGAGTTGACAACAAAAATATGATCTATAAAAGGAAAAATTAATAAACTGGATCTCATCAAGACTGAAATCTTTTGCTTTGTGAAAAACCCTGTGAAGAGAATGTAAATACAAGCTACAGACTGGGAGACAATATTTGCAAACCACACATCTTTAAAAAGGACATACATCTAGAATATACAAAGAACTCTCAAATACACCAGTTTTAAAAAAACAACAACAAATAATCCAATTAGAAAATGGGCAAAAGACATTTCACTGAAAGGGATAAACAGCAATTAAACATATGAAATATGTTTAACATCATTAGCCTATTATGCATTAGGGAAATGTATATTAAAACCACTACACACCTATCAGACTGGCTAAAATTGAAAAAATATATATATGTATATATATAGTGATATCATCAAATGCTAGTGAAGATGTGAAGAAACTGACTCACTCATACTTTGCTGGTGAGAAGGTAAAATGATATAGCTAGTCTGGAAAAGAGTATATAATTTTCTTATAAAATTAAACATTCACTTACCTTATGAGCTAGCTATTTACTTTTAGGCATTTATCCCAAAGAAATGAAAACTTATGCTCACATAAAAACCTTTCTATGAATGCTCTTAGAAGCTTTATTAGTGATAGGCTTAAACTGGAAAAGATCGAAATGTCCTTCAACAGGTGAATGGTTTAACTGTGGTACATCCATACCAAGGAATACTCCTCAGCAATAAAAAGGTATGAATCATATATTACACACACACACACACACACACACACCACCACCACCACCAACAACAACAACAACAACAACAACAACAATAACAACTTTGGTGGATCTCTAGAGAATTATACTGAGTGAAAAAATCCAAAAGGCCATTCCAATTATATAGCAGTCTTGAAATTAGGGAATAATAGCGATAGAGAACAGCTTAGTGGTTGCAGGTGATGGGAGCAGGAGCAAGAGAGGTGGGTGTGACTTTAACAGGGCACTCTGAGGTGGCATTGTTCTGTATCTTCACTGTGTGATGGTCACATAAATCTACCCATGTGATAAAATTGCACAGAACTACACACACTCACACGGGTACCTATCAAGCTGGTTACATCTGAATAAGGCTGATCAGTTACATCCCTGTCAATATCCTGATTCTGATATTGTACTATAATTATATGAGATGCTACCAATGGAGGAAGCTGGGTAAAGTAAAGGGTACATGGGACCTCTCTGTATTATTTCTTACAATTGCATGTGAATCTACAATTCCCCCAAATAAAAAGTATTTAAAATGCAAAGGAAAATGATAGAAGGTAAAGTAAATGAAACTTAAAGATGTAGAACAAAAATTGCCAAAAGACAGATAACTTGAAATAAAATGTAATAGACAGAAGGAACATCAGAACAATAGTCTCACACAGAGAGTAACAAGGAAACACTTGGCAGCTAATGCTGCTTGAAAACAAACCTAAGCAAAATAAGTAACCAAAAACAAAAAAGATATGGGATCCTGAAAACAGTGGCTCCAACCCTGAAAGGCAATAAATAAAAGTCTTAGGATGACAGCTCTGTAGCTTGTTGAGAGAACAGCCATCAAGATGGTGGCAGCAAATGAGAAAACTCTGAAATGGATGACCCAGGGGGGGAAAGAAAGTATTTCATACCATACTTATTATAATTTGAAAACTTGGATAAACTTGAAGATATGTTGAACTCACTTTATTCTTTTGACTAGAGAAACAAGAAAGACAATCAGAAAATCCAAGAGAAATAGAAAACTGTAAACTGTGGTCTAAATATGAAGTCAAATCAAATATGCCACGTTTTAAACAATTGATGGAGGATAAGAAAACTGAATAAATGCTATGAAAATTTGTTATCCAGGAATTATATCATAGAACCATACAGAGATATAATTCCAGAAGACTACCTTGAATTGAACAATATTCTTAGTCATACCAATAGCGATATTATTGCTTAACTTTTAAACATTTGACTCCAACCATAGACCAAATATGGAAGATATAATTATGATTTTTGAAAAAAGATTGAGTGTTAAAACCTTGACAATGTAAAAATAAACCTGACAGCCATAAAAATGAATGACATTCTCATGCCTGCTACAACACGGAAGAACCTTGAAGACATAATATCAAGTAAAATAAGCAGACCCAAATGGGCAAATATTGTATGGAATACCTAGAATTCACCAATTTCTAGGGTCAGAAAATAGATTACATTTACCAGGGGCTGGGAGTGGGGTGGGAAATTATTGATAAATGGGTGCACAGTTTCTGTTTGGGATGATGAAAATGTTTTGGTACTGAATAGTGATGATAGCACATTATTGTGAGTGTGATTAATAACCACTGAATTGTATACTTGCAAATGGTTAAAATGGGGAATTTTGTGTTGCATGTTACCACAATGAAAAATAAGATAAAATTGACAAAGATTAGAAGGAGGAAATAAGTGAACAGAGATAGAAAGAGATAGGAACAATTATATTTTTATCTTATATTTAGAAAATTTAGAACAAGCAACAGGAGTATACAGATGCAACGTTTAAATTAAAACAAGTGAAACCATAGACAAACCAAGAAAGGCAATATAGATGAGCGGTTTCAAGCACAGACTTTGGTTTCAGCCTGCTTGGGCTCAGATCCCAAGGTTTCATTACCTTGGGCCAATTAGTTAATCTCTTTGTACCTTTTTCCTCATCTGTAAAATATAATTAGCAATAGTATCTACATCAAGATTGTTGTGAAGACTAAATGAGTAAATACTTGTAAAATACTTAGAGCAGCACCTGGCAATGGTATGTCCTACTTCAGTGTTTGTTAAATAGGCTATTGAGCTTTGGGAAAGACTCATGGGAGACACTAAAAGTGGTGAATTTAAGGAGCTGAGTCATCACATTTTATGGTGAGCACTAGCTTAATGTTGAAAAATAAGGAATGGGAATATTTTCATGTTTTTTAAATTTATGAAGAGAGGCACTAAAAGCAGAAAAAGGTTAAAGAGGACACCTTTGGGAACAAGCCCTGAGTGTGGTGAGGAAAGAGGAGTGAGGCCGGCTCTTTTTTATTAAAACACACAGAACAAGGTTAAGGGCACATTGTTAGAGCTTGGGGCTGAGGCCACTGGCTGGCTGGTGAGCTCTCAAGTGTAGGTAGTGTGCTACATGATGGGCAAGTTTTTCGCTAACACCACAAGGGTCTCTGACCCAATGAGTGGGTTTCATAGTAATCCTTGCCACAAGTATGATTTTAATGTATAAGAGAGCCTTGGGGAAAGATTGAAATGTTTGAAAAATGACCAGTAAGGATGTTTCTTGTGTACTTTTCACCTTTCTCCACATTTCTTGCTCTCTACAGGCTTCTTAGGTATTATTTGGTCTTTTTGTTTTCAGACCAACTTGATGAATCCTGCTATAAGATTCTAAATGAGAGAGAGTACTTGGTGAGTCTGATGTGGTAGATGCTGGCCCGGGAAGTCCTGTGCATGCTTGGCACTATCTCCTGTGAGCACCCATGGGAGGTCATGCCTGACCTTTACTTCTACAGGGATCCTGAGGAGATTGAAAAGGAAGAGCAGGCCGCTGCTGAGAAGGCTGTGAACAAGGAGTTTCAGGGTGAATGGACAGCTCCTGCTCCTGAATTCACTGCTACTCAGCCCGAGGTCACAGACTGGTCTGAAGGTCTGCGGGTGCCCTTCATGCCTAGTCAGCAGTTCTCTGCTGAAGACTGGAGTGCTCAGCCTGCAACTGAAGACTGGTCTGCAGCTCCCACTGCTCAGGCCACTGAGTGGGTGGGAACCACCACCGAGTGGTCCTGAGCTGCTCCACAGGCTCCAACAGGAAGTAGAAACAAGGGTGTCAGAAAATAAACATCGGTTTCTATAAAAATAAAGAAAGAAAGAAAGAAAGAACAAGGTTAAGTTTTGACAGATTAAACAGTAAAGGAACAATGAGTGTTTTTAGATAAAGAGTTTATCACTTACATCAAAAACAAAAGGAAAAGTAGCTAAAGATGCCAACAACCTGTGGTCTTTTCACAGGGTGGCACTGAAACAAGAGGGGCAGATGGCTGCAGCACACCTGGTAAGGCATCCTTTTCTGAAGAGCCAATTCTAGGCTGCTGCTAAGAGATTTATACTGCAGCTGTACCCAGGACATGAAGAACAAGCTGAGGGGGTCTCTTGACAGCCTCCTGGGGTGGGGAGCAGGGAGGTGAGTGGGACATGGCCTTGGAGCAGCTTCTCAAAGGCCTCCATGGTTTTGTCTTCTGGAAAAAAACACAAGGTGTTTTGCCCAGATTCATATCAGTGATTCCATCCCTACCTGTGCTATGTGGATATGGATGATACACATGCATATCAATAGATAGATGATAGATGATGATGATAATGATTGTGATAGATAGAGATATAGATATATTAGACATATGATAGATAGATGATTGATAGAAATAGACCTAGATATATAGGTATAGATTAGATAAACATATGAATATGCAGGTAGACATAGACATAGTCATAGACAGGTATAGATGGTATAGATGGTATAGGGATAGTTGTAGGTGCAGGTAGATAGAAAGATAGAGATAAGAGATATCAAATTAGATATAGACATAGACCTAGTAATGGAGATGGGGGTAGAGAAAAGGACATTGATATAGGTACAGATATAGATAGATGATAGATGATAGGTAGATAGATAGATAGATAGATGATAGATAGATAGATGATAGATAGATAGATAGATAGATAGATAGATAGATAGATAGATAGATAGATAGAT
>JAKSZT010054380.1:1360530-1398473 GCA_026826555.1 Tolypeutes matacus | reverse complement strand
GATATGGATATGGATATGGATATGGATATGGATATGGATATGGATATGGATATGGATATGGATATGGATATGGATATAGATATAGACATAGTCATAGATATAGACATTGATGTTTTGCCTCTCTAGAATATAAGCTTCACAGAGACAGGCACTTTATATTGTTCCATTTTCCTTTCCCTAATGCCTTGAATAGTTTCCCAAAACATCAAAGTACTCCATAAATATGTTTCAAAAGCATAACTATTCCCCTTGGTCCCCATTTCTCATACAATGTAGTCCATTATTCACAGGCCACACTTATGAAGGTGCCAATGGCATCGTAAAGGAAATGCCCTTTTTTTGGTGACCTCTCTGTCTTTCTCTCTCTCCATTACAACCCAACAAAAGATGAGGACTTAGCCGCAGTTTCCCAGGATAATTGGAAACAGCCTCAGCAACTGCGCACACTAAAGTTAGGAAAGTAATTGTTTGGAGAATGGTCGGACCCTAAGTGCCTTTGTATTTTTGTTGAGCAATCTGAGCTGCTGGCCACATTTCATGCCAAGGGTCAGCTCCATACTTTTCAAGAACTCCACTTGAGAAATAGTAGAAGAACAAAGGTCAAGATAATTTGAGTCCATATGGACATCTTTAGTACAGGGAATTGGTGTAAAATGTTGTGAAGCATTCTCATGGGCTTGTGGGTAGTCAAGATGCACAAATTCCCAGAGTGTTTGGTTCACATGTGATTTCCTTACTTTCCTATTGAATTACAGCAGCTTGAAGGCAGCATTCTGAGATTCTCGTTGCAGCTGTCAAAGCACAACTGGTCTGTCCTAGTTAAGGGAGATGTTGATAATTCAATCTAACAAGTCTTCTAGTTAATGAGAATGGCTCAAGTAGACTACCTCATTCAACCTTGACCACAACCCTTTGAGTTGGATAGGGCAGCCTTAATAAGCATTCCCACTTGTGGATGTGGAAGCTGAAGGTCACAAGTGGTGTTGCTAATGACAACCCTATTAGGACAGTTGCTCCATGTGTCCAGATGCACTGTTTTAGTAATCACCTATTGAGATAATTTATGCTAGTAAAAGCCACAGTTGGACCCAAAGTCTTTTCACTTTAAGATAGCAATAAAATCCTTAATATTTTGTATATTTTCCTTTTTCTTGCACCTTCTCTCCTTCCCCTTCATAATCTGGTTCTAAGACTTAGCTTCTCCATATTTCAGCAGTTCCCACAGTTCCCACAAGTCTGGATCATCTTAAAATGATACAAAAACAGGGATGAAAAAGTTGAGACAGAGAAATCTCACCTTTCAGTCAGACCCTAACCTTAATCTTATTAAGTATAACTGGGCATCATTTATTTTCATGACTCTGCCAAATAGCTGTGTGGCTAACAACCAGAAGAGTAGGTGAACTTTCCCATAATGCCCAAAAGTTTCATTAGGTGCTATGATTTTGCAGAGTGTTTAACCTGATAATGCACATCTGGGATCCTTGGCTGTATCTAGAGAGATTCTTCCAACATTTTATTAAGGTCAATTCTCTTTTCTTGTTGAATATTAAATGCTCTAGCTGTGCAAACAGGCAAACTAGCTATTCCTGCTTAAAAAGGCCCCATCAATTTCTGCCGCCAAAACTTACTTCATACTGTGTCCTGTGTTGTTCTTTAACCACCCCAGGTCTGCTCAGGTCTGGGTAAGTAATATCTGCAGGTCATCTTTCGGTTCATCAATATGGGAGATGATGAAAACCCCAGTGTGTTGGGACCTCTCTGAGACCAGCCAGAAATCTGGTCCTTCAGGAGCCTCTGTCACCATGATGTGTACACTTCACCTAAGCCCTATTGCCCTGTCTCTTATGGATGGGCTGTACTTTGGATTTCCAAGTAGAGTCCAATTCCCCAACTGCCATTAGGACTCCTCTTGATTTGATGGTCATTTAACTTAGACTCAATATGCATTCCAATGCCTTCTCCATATCTTAAGCCCTGTAACCTTCACCATAGGTCAGACTATAGAACCATAGCTTTGCTATAGCTTTCACAACCATTATTTGGAGCTCCTTGGATACCAACACCAGTCTGGACCAAACAGGAACTTGTCCTGCTCTCTTCACAATTGTGATATGAGCTATTGGGTATTTCTCTCATAAGTAGGAGACAGACCCATAGCCAAAAATGTCCTCTTATCTCTAGATCCATGTACCTCAGCTTTCTCCTTTCGTCCAGTATGCCTAGTAGATGAGTCTGTATCTGTCCTAACAGCTGGTTTTTTCCCATTCTTTGCTGTCTGTGGAAATCCTGTCTATCCTATAAGCCTGATGCCTCTACCATCTCTTCCATGAAGCTGCTGTTGCTGCTAGATCTTTTGTCTGTTCTGCAACCTCGTAGCCTTTAAATTGTATCTTAGGCCTCCTTATATTGCAGTCACTTGTTCATACATCTCGAATGGCCATCTTAACTTGAGAATAAAGACTTATTTAACCAATGATACCCCATGCTTGTCTCACCCCCACTATTCCTAATAAATACCCCAATACTTCAGGCTGCCTCATCTTCTAGTCGAAGCAATCAGAGGACACTAGGTTGATAAAGAAAAGTCTTCACCCTAATAAACAGAGGTGCTTTGGAAATTTCATGACCTCCAGGCCCATCCATCCATGTTGTCAGAGTGTCGTGGGTGGTTGAGTTCAACAAATGTTTAGCACATACCTACTCTGCATTCTATGTCTTATTGGGTCCTAGAAATGCAGAAATGTTTCACAAATGGTCTAACAGCCAAGTGTAGAATAAATAAACACCTCTCACCATGATATAGTATGTGAAAAATATAGAAAACTAAGAGTGTGTGTAAAGCAGAGAGGGAAAGCATATTTAGACCAACCTGGAGGTTTGAAGAATGCTTTACAGAAGAAATAACATATGAGATGAGATTTTCTGGCATATTAAGAGTTAAAAAGAGAAGGAAAAGTGGGAAGGCACTGTGAGACAAGGCAGTTCCAAGGTGAGCAATTTGGGGTATCTACCAAACATCAGGCAACAATTCCTAGATCCCACCAGGTTGGCTCTTGCCTGTTTCATGTCTGTCAGCCTGCCTCCAAGACAAGGCTCAGCTGCTCACCTTGCTTTATCTGAGTCTCCTCCTCACTTCTCAGTCCTCCTGAAGCTGTGTCCCCATCCTGCTCCACAAGCTTGCCTATGCCTTCCATGTGATTGCCTGCTTGACTTGGCCTGGCTTGTCACATTCCCATTTGGACTTGTCTGGGCTCAGGCCACTCCCTTTTCTGCTCCTGTTCTTTGCCTCAGGTTTCTGTCCACTGCAGGCTTTGCCACTTTCTGAAGAGATGATCTCTCCTTCCAGTGACCCAAAGCTCAGTGCATGGAGTCATGCAGTCTGGGCCTTTGGTGGGTCGCTGTCATTCACCATATGCAGGCTTTAGCCATTCCTAATCAGAGCTCCGTCTTCTTTAGCATTGCTGTGATCTACTCCTCCTGTATACAGGAGCAGTGCAGTGTGAGGCACTCATCACCTTGATCAAAATATCCTGTGAAGAATATTCAGTTTTTAAGTTTATTTTCCTGAGGCTGGATCTTTTTCTTGAGAAAGGTTATAAATTCAGGATGCTATCTATGGGTTTTGGCCCACTAATTGATTTTTTATTTTATTATCTTTAGGAAGCTGGAAATAAATAAACATGCATGTTGCTACTTAGAGCTGATGGCTGGTATTTCTGTAAAAGAGCCCATTGACAATCCCTCTTTTACTATGTCGCATTTATAAGCATTGAGGCATTTCTCTATCTTTAAGTCAAACTGGCTGATTCCTCCCACTGGTTCTACAGGGCACAACAATAGGGGCTCTAACTGGAACCACTCCTTTCTGTTCTGACACCATGCTTGACCCATTTCTACTGTTTGCATAGCATCAGTAGCCCATTAGCAGGGTCATGATCTCTGGATGAAAAGGATGGGCTGAATGGAGGCTGCTTGTTTAAATAAATGCAATAATGGAAAGGTCCACTATGGCCATGTGGGTTTTCAGCCAGCACAACCGATCTTCAGTCTAAGATGCTCATAAGCATTCATAACCACCATTTACGGCCCACGTACATTTATTCTCCCCAGCCCCCACCCTGACCCACTAATGCAGGCCCAGTTATTTCTGATCCTCCACCCTAACTGCTCACTCTCCTGTTCTCAGCTCATCCTATTCTTTAATTTGTCTACTGACATAGGTCTTCCCAGGCTAGTCCACAGAACTCCCAATGGCCTTTGTTTTCAGCCCCTCGGGCCCCTTCTCTTCCATACACCTGGAATAGGGAATAGGACTGCAGCTAATGGCAGCACCAGCCCTCGCTGACCATGCCTTTCTCTAGGTAGGGGTTGGCCAGTTTGCCACTAACCCATGTTTCCAGGGACATCCCATTGCTAAGGAAATGGGATTGGACTAGTAATTGCCTTTTTTTGCAACAGGTTTTGTGTATCTTTTTACTTTAAGTCTTCCAACCATTTGTGAGAAAGAATGTACACATAAAAAAAAAAATTGTGTCATGAACACAAATTGAGGTTTTTCAGCCCTGGTATAAGTCAAATCAAAAAGAGAAATGAAGAATCCAATATTGTAGTTAACATTTTTTCACTCATTTGCCACACTAACAGTACAAATACAAATTTTGTCAAAATATGACTCTCAAGCAGCAGTTTACAGTCTTTCTTCATCCTCCATGTTAAGAAACATAAAAGCTTAAGTACCAAACAACACCAAATGCACAAGCTTCAAAAACCATCTGACTTAGGGCATTTACTAGTTTTGGCTAAGTTTTGTATATCTTTTGAGAAGCTATTTCTCATATTTTTCTTTTTAAATATTACTTTTCCAGTTATACAAGTAATACAGGAACACATTCATGTAATATATTTCAACACCTGAATCGTCCTTTATCTATGATTTAAGATGAAATCTTTCATATGGAAGCCACTAGATACATGCAGCTATTTAAATTTAAATTATTTAAAATTAAATACAATTTAAAATTCAGTTCCTTAGTAATACTTCAAGTGTTGAAAGTCACATAGATTATAGCATATTTTCATCATCACAGAAGTTCTATAGGACAGCACTAATCTACAGAAATATATGGCTTTGTGCTTCTGATTTGTATGCATGTTTCTGTTTCAAATAAATGTATCCTACTGGCCATACTATATTGTAATTTTTGAATCACTGAATAGTGTATCTTATAGATCTTCTAATGCCACTGCATGTATATCATCAATATCCTTATAGCATCTGCCATTTCTACATTGGAGTTTACATTGTTTCCATTGTTTCCATTTTTACTTTATTTTATTTTTACTATTACAAATACTGTTATATTTGTAATATAGGGATCCCTGTGCATCCCTATATCTTCCCCTTCATCAACCTGCACCATTATTTTTCTAGGAAAGTTATCACAAAGTAGAATTTTTAAGTCAAACTGTCTGCCCCTTTTAGTTATTGCAGTTATTGCAAAGCTGCATTTTAAAGAAGCTATGTCAATATTTAGTCCCACTAAGACTTTCATGCTGGTGCCACAAATATTACCAACTTTGAAAATATTTCCTTTCTTATTCTTTAAAATTGTTTCATTGCTGTTTTAAATGAACTTATCAAGATTATTGGGGGAATTGACTCCCATTCTGATGTTTACTGGCAATTTGTATTTCCTTCACTGTGAAGGGTCTTTTCAAATATTTTGCCCATTTTTCTACTTGTTGTTTGTCATTTATTGAATAAAGGAGATCTTTATGTATTTTGGGTGTTGATCTGTTATATATTACATATGTTGTAAATATTCTCTATTACTTATTTTCAACCTTTCAAAAATGTTTTTGATCTTACAGAGATTTTTATTTTTATGCTAACATATTTGTTAAGTTCTACTTTATGAGTTTTAGAATTTATTATTTTAGTCCTTTCCTACCCCCAAGTCAAAAACATTCTCCCTTCTACTTTTTTTCAGTATTTTTATTGTTGCTGTTTAACTCTATAACCCATCTGGAATTAATTTTTATGAACGGTATGTGAGGTAGACATCTAACTTTTATTTTTTCCAAGTGGATAGCTACAAGTTCCTATGTTTATTAGATAGTCTATTTTTCCCAGCTGACTTGAAATACTACTGTTATCATATACTAATTACCCATATATATGAAAAAGTCTGTATTTTCTATTATTTGATATATTTGTCTGTTCTTGCATATTGTTTTAATTTCCTTACCTTTATAATAAAGCCTGTTAGGCAATAAGAAAAACAGTTACTTAGTTTCCTTTTTATCAAATTGTCTTGAACATATTAATTTCAGAATTGGGATTTCACATTCCATATAAATTATTGTAATATTCTGTTGAGTACTGAATTGATATTATAGATTCACTAAGTATGTATTGCTATATCTACAGTATTGGGTTTTCCCATCAATGATAACAGTTTATGTCTTCATTTATTTAGGTTTTATGATGTCCTTAAGTGCAATGCAGTTTTTATTTATAAAATGTTTATTCATAAAGATAAGGAATTTCCTGCTAGATATTCCTAGATATATTCCTAGATATTGTACAGGGTTCATTGCTATTGAGAATTAATTATATTTATATGTTCTATTTTCTAATTGATTACTGAAGATATATTGAAAGGCCATTAATGTCTTATCTGCCAACATTGATGGACTCTTGTTCTAATTATTTGTCAGTTGATTCTGTTAGGTTTCCTAGGTAGACAATCATATCTGAGAAGAAGTGTCAGTTTTGTCATTACCCTCTTTGAGAAACAAGCCTCTAGACTCACAGAGCCTTAAGTTAGAGGGACAGGAGGCCTAAATTCCCCAAGCAGTTCTCTCAGACTGATGGCAAGTGGGTGGCCACCATTATTGCCACCCCTGGGTTCTAAACTGTTTTATTCTATCTTTTGGGGACATGGGATTTATGTTAGACATTACATCCTGGAGGAAGGTGCCCATTTTAACAGTGCATCATGCCCAAGACCATGCTTGGAGGATGTTATTCCACTCCTTGACAGGCCAGTGGCCTCTGAAAGGTATGGGGTGTGAAAGGATCCATGCTGTTGTAAAGTGGGTTGCTTGTCTGAGGTGATGCCATGTGAGACCCCAAGCTGGTGGACAAAACATTGAGTAAGCCCTCAGAGAATGATGATGACCAAGGTCTTGCAGCAGATGAAGCATCCCGTACCAGAATATGGGCAGAAGGGCACTGCGGTCATCTGCTTGCTACCATGTGGCCGGAGGCTCTCCTGAGCAGACGGTGCTGTACCATATGGCAGCTCAATGTTGCTCTCTGTTGCTGGCAGAGAAGAACCCATGTTATTAGACCCATGCCTCCATAAGCTCCATCCCTGCTGCCATGGTTATTCTGTCCATGAGACCATTGTACCAAAAATAAGGAGGTCAATCATAAGCTGTCTGACATTAACTGGTGAGTCCTTTGTTTTTTAGTGCCTTTTATATTGTGAGTACTCCCTAGTGGACATTGACATGTGATACAAAAGTCCTCTTATTTTCCTCTTCCATAATTCCATCCACATGCCTATTCCTCAGACCTCATCAATTCCAATTTGCCATCCTTCCTCCTTCTATGCCCTTGGCCAAAAGCCAAGCAATTTGTCACTGCCCTTACCTCAATTTATTGTTCTTTCTATCAACAATGGCCGATAAGGCACTGTCCAACGCTGTCCCATTGGGAGGGTTTTCCCTCACCATCACCTTTCCTGGCTGTGTGAGGGTCAGTAAAGCAATAGCATTCCATTTTTGGCTTTAGCCAAAATATAGAGTTGCCCATTTGTGCTTTTTTGCTCCTTTGCTGGCCACAAGTGACTTCTCCCTTTAAGCAGTCATGGGTGTTAGCATCAGTGCCACAGTGGTAAGTGACGTGGAGATCTGGGCCCCTGCTCATGCTACTTTCTTGGGCTACTCGAACAGTGCACATGTCAGATGTCCCACTTTGTCTAATAGTGGATTGCCACTTGACCCACCCAATCTTATGGTTCGGTGGATCTGACACATATGGGAAGCTCTGACATGGGGCAACTCAACTTTCCTTGGCCAGATACTCTCTTCTACCAGGGCCCAGTTGCAAGCCAGTAGCTGCTTTTTGTATGGTATTCATTTATTTGCTGAATATGGCATAACTTTGCTCTACATTTTGATCTCGAATTGGGGCTTTCCATAAATTTCACATGGCATCTTTTCTTACAAAAGCTACTTCTAGTACCATAGAGTCTACTGAGTTGTATGGCCCAAGCAACAGAGCTGCTTACACTACAGCCTGGACTTGTAGCAGAGCCTTTTCGTGCTCTGGGTCCCTTAAAGTTCACAGCCCTCTATTCTACCAAGTAAGTGCTTTGGAGCAGTATTTCAAGGGTGGAATATGCTGAAGAACTCAAAGAGATCTAATTGTGCTTCTTTCTCAGTTGTGGGTGGTACAAGGTGTATTAAGTTGTCCTTTATTTTGGAAAAGATGTCATGGCATGCCCCTAGACGATGGACCTTTAAAAACTTCAATGATGTTGTGGGCACCTGAATCTTCAAAGGGTTTCTCTCTCATATTCTGGAGTCTTTATGTCTTACTAAGGCCTGCAATATATTGCCTCTTCATTGTTATCAATCTTATTAATATGATATAATTGATAAATGTGATGTTTCTATCCAGACTTACCAAGTCCCTTTAGAATATACTATCACAGAGGATGGGAGCATTAACATACCCATAGGGTAAGACCGTAAGTGTATACTGCTACTTATCCCATGTGTATATAAACCACTTCTCATCCTCCTTTCTCATGGTAATAGAGAAGAAAACATTCCCCATAGAAGTGGTCACATCCACTTGTCAAAGGATATGTTGATCTTCTGTCATAGATGCCACATCTGACACAGCTTTTGCAATTGAGGCAAAATGATGCAACCATTTAATTAAGTTTGTTGTAAGTTTACTGTCATCCCATGATTTATGATATTTTTGTAGGATCAAGACTAGCTCATTTAAATGGGGATATGGTAGAGACTATTGGCTTTGTGTCCTTTAAATCATTAATTAATTAATTAAAACCCTTCATCTTTGCCATTCCCCTTAGGATGTGATATTGGTTTTGATTTACTATCTTGGCCCAGAATTTTTTGCTTGGTGGTGGTTGAGTGTTAATTTCAGAGGTTTCCATTCTACAATAGCTTTTACCCTCAGGCCAGTGTTAAGGGTCTGCCAAGCATGCCAATTCCAACTATATATTCAGGATGCAGAAAAACGACCACCAAGTTTTTCTGTGGAATCATGGGACCTACTGTGAACTAAACCTGGGTTAGGAATTCATTTATTTTTTGGCTTCTATACAACTCCCCTCTAAATGTGGGGAGTGCCCCTACCATCATAACATTTCTTAAAATATTGGGAAATTAGGTGTCCTCTGGGTTCTTCTTTGGCACATAGTCAACAGGTGGGCATTTCAACCTTATGTAGTACACATGTCCAATTCTCTGAGTCTTTTCATACCTTCTTCCATTGTTTGCCATGGTATTGCTGGCATTTATGCTTCAATTAGTGTGGTCCATTGTTTTCTTCAAGCTTCCAGGAGCCACCATAGAAGTTTATTAACAATTCTTCTTGGGTGTTAAATCTGGTATCACTGCATCATAGAAGTGCATTTCATTTCAATGAACTCTGCCTTATCCAATTACATATTCCAATTCCCTTAGTTCTACACATTCAGGATCCAATCTCTTGTGTCTACTCTCTCAGTTCCTGCCAATGCATATCAGCCAGATATTATGGCTCTTCTGGCATTTGGTACCCATAGTAATTCCAGCATTCCCATTTGGGCTGTGATGAGATTTGGTTTTTGTTTTTATTCTGAAGGCCAGGAGGGGAAGTGGAGTAGATTCTAGGGAGCAAGAATTATCTGATAAGACATCTTTTGCATGAAATTCTCTTCATGATCTTAAAGCAAGGGAAGATCACTGCCTTCTAACAAGGGAGAATGGACCACATTTGCAGGACTTTTAGGTTCAGGAAAACCAAGCAGGTCAAGGTTCTTGTATTACCAAGATATCCCCATACCAAGTCTCAGTTTCCCTCTTCTCTCTCAGTGGCCTGATTTTAGAATAAGATACCTGGCAAGGCAATAATTAACCATCTCTGAAACTTAACACTCTTAACAATTAGGTTCTAAACCTGGACTTCCACTCTGTCTACCATCCTTAAAGCAACAAGGGAAGTAATCTAGTTTCCACGTTTTTCCTTGAATTGGTGATCAATCACCCTGAGCCTGTTACTGTCTTAATCCATAAATCAGTTGTGCTCAGTAACAGCCACCCAACTTTCTAAATGTAACAGGATCATTTCTATCACACTTCTTAAGTGCCCAGACATGTTACACTAGCTAGTGCATGACTTCCCATTGGTATCCTGTTCCAATTTGCCACAGGTGAGAGCTTTAACAAGTGTTCTACTATAGTATGCCCGTGATATCAGTACTCTACCTACTCCAAGGGATGGGATCCTCATTGCCAGACAGCTGGTGAGTTATCCAGCTTCTAAATTCCACTTCAGTGTCTCATTCCTAGGACCACTCAAAATATAACAATCGTGGGTTAGAGTCCCAGGATACAAACTCTGAGATGGAGATCTTTATGCAAACTCTTTATTAGGGAAAACTTTCAGAATATACACCCATAATCAAATAAAAAAGCAGAAATGTGGGAGAGAAAGGCTGGGTCTCAATATAGTTGCAACTGATAGTTCAGTTGTACCTAAGTATACTGAGCTGGAATTGCCCTTTGGAATTATCCCAAACATAAGCAAGGCAGCCAGGTCTTTGAACCTCCACATTGGCCAACCATCAGCCATCGTCTGCCCAGTCCCTATAGTGGAGGGCAATTCCCATAGAAAGATAGCATTGTGAGCCCCAGTATTACACCTGTTTTTCCCTCTCCCTGCCCCCAGATCCTCCAGTGGCCACTGCCTCTACATCAATGTTGTAGTTTCTTCCAATCTAGAATCACAATGTCTCTAGTAGAATACCAGTAAGTCCACTCTAGTCCATAGTTCATTCTCCAGTCCTGAGGATTTGGGGATGATGATGTCCACTCCACCTCTAATTGAAAGGGGGCTTCGATCCCATACAGCCAATGGATGGGACTCTCTTGCTTGCAGTTGTAGGCTCTCTCATTTCCTTGGTATGGTGGTTGTCAGTCCTCACCTCCTTGTTAGTTGTCTTGGGTGAGCCCAATGAACTGGAGAGTAGGTGTTGCAACTCTACTGAGCCTCAGGGTCCAGCTGGCACATGGAGAGCCCAAAGCATAAAATCATCTTTTAATACATCTCTTTGTGTGAATATTACAGATTGGCTTGTTTTTGTTTGTGTCTTTTTCTAACTTCTATTCATGAGACATATTTTCTCTAAGCATGGAATTTTAAGTAGGGAGTTAATTTTCTTTCAGCATTTTAAAGATACCATTTCATTTTCTTCTCTTTTCTATTGTTTGGGTTGCAAAGTTAGTTGCCAGTATAAATGTTTCTCCTTGGAAGATACACTTTTCTCTTTCCTTGGGCTTTTCATCAATTTAACTATTCTCCATCAGTTTTACTATTATGGGCATAGATGTTTTATTTCTTCTTCTATCTTCTGCTTGAGGTGTGTAAAACTTCCTGAATCTGTGGCTTCATGACTTTCATCAATTTTTGAAACTTCTCATTATCCCTTCAAATATTACTCTAGCAATATTCTCTCTTTTCTCTGTTCTTGAATTTTAATTACACTTATGCTACACATTTCCACCATATCTTCCATGTCTCACATATTCTTTTCTTTTCTGAATTGACAATATTTTTTCCCTATCTCAGCTTCATTCCACATATGTTCTTTTAATCTATCTTCCAATTCACTGAGATTTTCTCCAGCTGTATCTATTCTGTTAAATTCATTCATAGGATTCTTAAATTCAGTTATTATTTCAGTTCTAAAGTTTCCATTTGGTTCCTTTTTGTAGTTTCTAGTTTCTTCCTAATTCTCAATATTTTCCTTATCTCCTGAATATACTAATCATAATTCTTTGAGAGTTGGTACTTAATAAGTCCAAAATCTGAGTTCTATGGATTGGTTTCTATTATCTATTTTTATTATTCCTTTTTATTTATTTATCTTGTTTCCCTAATTTTTATTCTTGGCAAGATATTGTATTACAAAATTGTTTGGAGAGGTCTGGATAATGATTAACCTTCTTCCAGAGAGGATATTAATTTCTTCTTCTAGGCACCTGGAGTGTATTATCAATCCAATACTTCTCAGTCAAGTTTCAGGTTCTGAGACAATTAGAATTTGGGTTTTGGTGCCTATGAGGGTCTGTTTACTTTCAAATTACCCTTACTTTTGTGGTACAATTCTTCAGAGTCTCAACAAAATTGGCTGGGCCTCAGTCTCCAACTCTATCACTCTAGCCTTGAGAGACTTCTTAGCCTCTCAGATACCCCCTTTGAAAGAGGCAAATCCTCCTAGGGTAAAATCACTCCAATCCCTAAGATAATCTACAAAGGCTTCCACCCTCATCCAGTTGCTTTCTGGTTATTCTTCACTATCTTGTTAGGACTGCATTGACTCCAGTATTTTATGTTTTGTGTCCAACTTTTCTCATTGTGCTCATTGTGAAAACTGGTTGAAATTACCTATTAGATGTGGAAGTTTTCTGCTCAGGTTTGTTTAAATTAATTCATACATGCTAGGTACTCCAAGTAGGCATGTTTAAGAGGAAGTTGGTTTGGAGCTCAGACAAAATATATGAGCTCAAGATATATATTTGTGATTCATGCATATGTCTATGGCAGTTAAAACCATAGGAATAGATGAGATTCCCAAAGAATTGACTATAAAATGATAAACAAGTGCAAGAGAGAACAAAAGAGTGGCTAATATTTATTGTTCTCTTTCCTGAAATGTTTTCCTCCACTCATTTGGCTGAAAAAGAATTCCATTGTGTGTATCATGATGCATCATAAATGCAAGATCCCTGTTTGAATGTAATATTTGTAAGCCTAGTTTACACAGTTACTTTCTTGCCTTCAGCCAGAAAGTAAAGAGGAAGGAAAGTAAAGAGGAAGCCTAGTTTGCACAGTTACTTCCTTGCCTTCAGCCAGAAAGTAAAGAGGAAGTAAAGGGGAAGGAGTGTTCGTGGAGACACTCTTTAGAATGTCTCAGGCACTGTGCTTTAATCCCTTACAACAATGTAGGGCTTATATTTTGGAACTGAGTTGTTCTAAGAGTCTTTTTCAGAGAGCAATAAAACAGTGATGTGGTGCTGGTGGGTTGATGTTTGATGGAAAACAAACTCTCCATGTTTACTTTAAATCCTCTTCAAATCCCCCTGCGGCAATTGTACGTTCCTGAACAGCCACCCCAATCTTGGGGCAGCAAATGTTCTGACTGGAGTCCTTTTTTACATCTTATTTTTAAAATTCTAAAGGTGCCTATGCTGGTGAGAGAAGAGAAACATCCATTGCTCAGTCCAGTAGATCCTAAGGAAAATCTCAGGTACCATCAGTGCTTTAGAAGGATCCAGCTGCCACAGGATGCTAGACAGGGCCAGCGGTGACCTTGCCATGGGCAAAGTCAAGGAATCCTTGAGCCAGACTGAGGCAGCAGAGAAGAAGCATGGGAAGAGGAGAAGAACAGGAGCACACAGGAGATGGGGTCAAAGGCTGGTGGACATTAGCACAGGAAGTGTTCATTCTGGATTGAGAGACTCTAAATGACATGAAGTGACCACCTTCTCTGAAAGGTCCTGAGAGATACTTTGGCATGACTATTGTAAACAAGTGTGCCTACATTGTCTTCCATCAAATTCTTCAATACAATGCTATTACCCCAACTAAAGAAGAATTCAGGGATGACCTGAGGATTCATTTTGCCAGAGGTAAGTTGCTGGTGGAAGTCTCCCATGTTCCCATTAAGAACATGGGAACCCTTGTTGGTTGGTGGGAGTGGCTTTTTGTTTATGGTGCCCAGCTAGCTGTGGAGATGAAAGCCAGAAACTCTTTGGTCCATAGGGAAGGCTGGAAGAGACCCAAGCAGATAGTAATCAACTGAACTTGACCATGGGACCATTCTTTGGTTGACAACATTCACTCAAACTGTCTCCACAGAGTCAATTATGTCCAGGGTCTCTCTGTGATTCCTGTGTGGTTCTGGGCTTTGGGGTAATCCTTTCCAGACCCAGATGCAATTAGTCAGCCACAGCAGCAAGCATGGTTGAAGGCTTGCTACAGGGAGACAAAGAAAACCAGATCCTGAGAGATCAGCCTTGGAGGACAGAGCCTTTTCTGCCCAGAACTCCCCTGGAGAGAGTGTCTTTGAGCTTTGGGCTCCCCGTAGGTGAAAGATGTGAGAGGAAATGTGATGAGAAGGGCTTTGTTTCAACAGTGTCACATATGACACAGCAAGGACCCAGGGGCACAAATCAAAGGAGGGCACCAGCATAGGATGCAGTGAATGTGACAGAAGGAAGCACGTGCCTGGGGAGGATGGGGTCAGACCCACCTTTCCTGGATCACACCTGCCAAAGTTAATTAGTCCCCAGGAGCATAGGGGCACTGGAGAAAGTGGGCTTGGACCTGCCGGAGTGTGAAGCAGCACTTTGGAAGGGAAAGAACATGGGCTGGAAATGAGATGGGGCCATCCAGGTCCTTCACATCTCCAGCTAAGAGCCTTGGGTATAGGCCACCAACTCTCCCAATCTCTAACTTTGCGAGAGCACCACTCATCTGCCTTCCCCACAGGGATGCTGCAAAGCATCAGTCAGAGGAAGCACAGGGCTTTGATGACCACCCTGCAAATCTAAGGTCTCATTCTGGGATGCAGTTCCAGAGTGACTGGATAAACACCTCAAATATCTTTCTTGGCCTTACCCTTCCCTATCCCTCCATCCTGAGTACACACACACACACACACACACACAGAGGCATTTATATATACAATTTACCTGTATATCCCTTTAGCAGGCACTAAGTTTGACTCTCTCAATGTATTTTTTGTAAAAGTGGAAAACACAAACGCTATGTATCCTTGGGATTGTAAAATCATTGCATGTGTGTGTACATAAAAGATAAGAGAGATATTTTACAAAGTAAGAATGCAGTCAGAAACAAATACTTGGGCTGTGCATTCTAGCATGCATAATGAAAAAATTATGCCAAAAAAGTATTCCAATTTATTATCTTGTAGCTCATTTCCAACTGGCAAAGTATGCCACAATTAAAGAGATTAGAAATAAAGCATCACTCTCCACTAGAACTGGATAACACCCATAAAATCTGTTTCTCATACACTCTCAATCCATGATTTTTAGCATTTTTACTTTCTGTTCTTGGCATTTGAAAATGAATTGTTTACATATATGAAGGCTTGAAATTTTCATCATTTGAATTAATAATGTTTTTACTTTTCAGATGAATTTTCCATTTTTCCTTCATGTTAGTCTTTGGACTGAAATTCCCCTCTAAGCATCAACTGGGACCAAAGATACAATATTTTCAATAACTAAATTAACAAATTAAATGAATGTGCACTGAGTTACTTAAACTGCTAGTAGGTGTATAGGTGAGTACAATCTTTCTGGAAAGCAATTTAAAATAGTCATCAAGAGCCTTAAATTGTCTCTTTAAATTTTTTTTTTTTTTTTTTTTTTTGCATTTTATTGCAGTAACATATATACAACCCCAAATTTCTGCTTTTAACCATTTTCAGGTGTACAGTTCAGAGCTATTAATTACATTCACAATTTTGTGTTACTATCACCACATTCATTATCCAAACTTTTTCAGCACCTCAAACAGAAACTCTGCATTGCTTAAGCAATAACTCCCCATTCCCCTCCCACACCATGGCCCCTGGTAATCTGTAATCTTCTATCTCTATGAGTTTGCTTATTCTATCTATTTCATATAAGTGAGACCATACAGTATTTGTGCTTTTGCGTCTGGCTTGTCTCATTCAAATAACAAGTGTTGAGATGATGTGGAGAGATTGGAATTCTTATACATTGTTGGTGACATTGTAAAATGGTGCAGCCACTGAGGAAATCAGTTTGGCTGCTTCTCAGAAAAACATAGAACTACCATATGACCCAGTAATTTCACTTCTCAATATATATCCAAAAGAATCAAAAGCGGGTCTTAAACAATCAAGTGTATGCCAATGTTCATAGCAGCATTATTCACAATAGCTAAAAGGTGTCTTTCTTTTAACACATTAATTCTACTTCTAGGTACCTAAAAGCTTAAATGCATATTTACAGTACATTATATATCTATATGACAAGTACTAATCAGCTCATTAAAATAATGAATTAGACCTACATTTACTAAAAGAGAATGATGTTCATGATATTTTGATAAGTTAGAATCAATAATATTTTAAAAGCTGCAAATCCTGCACCCTTTCCTTATTCTATGGGTGCATCTGTGAGTGGGTGTTTATAAGTATATCTCCTTAATATGTACAATGAAAGCAAACTGAAAATATAAACAAACCCCACTAACATGCATACTGAGATTGCAGGTGATGGCCACTTATTCTGAGTTTGTTTGAGATTCCAGGGTATTTGTTACACTTATAATTAGAAAAACTAAACCTCTTTTTGTTTTGAATGCATTCATTGGTGAAAATGCAAGAAATTATAACAATGAGGTGGAGCCAGTGGCCACTTGACACTTTTGGGGTAGGGAGGGGACGAGCAGTTGAAATACAGTGGCTTCTTTGGGAGTTGGAGGTTGTCCTGAGTACTGTTGTGGCAACGGATGTAGGCCATTTTAAATCAGCACACACCACTCAGAACTGAGTGGGAGAGAGTATGGTCTACAGTGTGAACTGTGGTCTATGGTTGGTGGCAAGGCTCCAGGATGTGTAAGTTCATTGAGGGTGGTGGGCCACACTGTGGGAGATGTTTATGTGGGATGTGATGGGAGGTGTGGGAGGTGGGCAACATGGGAATCCCAGTGGGTTCCGTGTAATATTTTGGGTAATCTAAGCACCTCTTAAAATATATGTATGTATGTATATATATATATAAACAACATTTTTGTAAGCAAATACACATATATGCATATATATTTATATATCATTTTGCAAATGTTTGTATATATTGTGAGAATTTTGATTTTTACCCATAATAAAAAAATTTTTTAAATAAATAAATAAATAAATAACATTTACAAAAAAATAAATAAATAAAAAAAATAAAATAAATAAAAATCACCATTATAGCACAAATTAGAGATTAAGATCTACGTGTATTTTTTTGTGTTTTGTTCCAGTTTTAGATGGATTAGAAATACATGTAAATATACACCTAGATAGAGATATACATGCACATATGGGTATATATAATAATTGGATTCTTTTGTTTTAACTGATACATAATAGTTCATAAAGCTAGTGTGACCCTGTCTTGATTCAGGCACAGATTTACTTAATGACAAATATTTACGTTGTTTTACGACTATGAGAATGCAGAGAGGAATGTCTTTACACACTTTCTAGTTAATACTTTGGGATAAAATAATAAAAATAAAATTGAAGAGCTGATGTGCATGCACATTTTAACTTTTATATACATTGTCACGTTTCTTTAGAAAGTTAATATAAATGTACGGTCCCATCAGTAACGTGGTGATAAAAGCAAGAACAATAATAGTTATAAAATCAGTTAAGGCTTATGGGGCACTCGTTACATGCCAGGCATTAAACTGTTTGAGGATGTATAACCTTGTTAGAAAAATGATGAATTGAGGCAAGGAGAAAGTAAGTGACAGCTAGCAACTGGCAGGCCTGGGTTTCCACCCCAGGAGGATTGGCACGAGTGGAAATCCTGAACCACTCGCCTCTGAGGGCTTTCATGATCTGGGGCTGACAATCTTCATCATCTTTACTGACCTGGACACAACCGTTCACTATTTTCATGTTATTATAAATGAGGTTAAATATAGTTTCTTATCTCCCTTGACTACTTCAACTTGTCCTCTGCTCATTATTTTTTCTATTCAGATAAAACAAATTCTCCTTCTCTTTGTAGATCATAGTAAAAACACTCTGTGTTTCTTAGATGTTGCATTTTTTCCCTCTTGGTTTGTTCTTTGTCCCTAAACTTCGTGTGCAATTTGTGCCTTTGCTACCTGGCGCTTTTCACTGCCAGTTCCTTCTTTCCTGCTTACTCCTCCCCATTCCTACTTTGCCTGTCAAACAACTAGAAGGACTTCCAGATCCAATTCAAATATTTCTTCTTTTGTGATTTAAGATGTATTTTATATTATAGTCAATCCCTGAGGTATGGTAACTATTGGTATATGTTTGTTTCTTCTGTTGGAATGTGAGCACTGAATTGTAGTCAATTCACTGAATCATTTTTTAACCCTAATGGTAACATAAGGCCTGTCACCAAGTAAGAGTTTGGCCAAGTTTTATTGACTGTTCAAATGGTAAAATATGCTCATTTTTCTAGTGAGCCATGCACACGTGGAGGGTGGCATTGGAGGGGGCTTTGTATGGGGGTTGAGTGCTACAAGGAGTAGAGGGACTGGGGTCCCTATGTGTGGGTCCTCGAGACCCTCCAAGTGCTCCCACACCATCAGGGTCATGTTCTCTTCCAATTTAAGAATCTTGGTTCCCTTTCAAGTACTCATGGCTCCCAAGTGGATCCCACAAGCTTCTCCTAAAATCTTAATTCACAAGGGTAAATCTTAAAACACTATTTCACTCCTATCTTGTGATCCAAAAGAGTTTACTCATTTCTAACCACCTGTCTTTCATCCTCGCAACTTTGAGCAGTCATTAATGGCACACACTTGAGTTAGGAGGCCCCAGGACTGTGACACTGCCTTGTGAGCCAAGGAAAGTCACTCTCTCAGCCTCAGCTTCTTCTCTAGAAATGGGACCAATAATGTGGTAGGGCCTAAATGAGGGAACATAGTTGGGGATGCTCTGTGAAGGGTGAAAGGTTCTGAACCTAAGACAGTGGACTTGCTCAGCCTCTAGGAGCAACACTCTTGTGGCAAGTGAAACACACTTCTCCAGATTTCCCCAGCACCAGCAAAGCTAGGTCCCTGGGGTAGCAGCAGTGGAGGTCAGTGTCTACGGGCATGGCCAGCTCTGCAGGGCTACAGCGCTTGCACCAAACTGGCTCTAGGAGTGATCCTGGCTGTCGTCCCACCCATGGCCTAGCCTCCCTGATGCCTGACCATTGTCTGTACACTGTTCAGACACTGTTAGTCTTCCTCTGGATTCTTCAAATGGCCCAATAGCCTTTCAACAATTAGATATGATCAACCTAGGTCAGTTTCTGTTGCATGCAAACAAGAACCGTGCCCAAATGAACATCAAGGTTCCTGGTAAAATTTCCTGGTGAGGAAGGAGGGGATATAAATGAGGGTGATGGGTGGGATGTGGTCTCAGCACCAAGAACTAGGACAGACAAGACAGCAGCCTGGAGTGAGCAGCAGCAAGTGGAGCCAGAAGGAAATGTGAAATCCTTCCCCAAGGAGGAGAGCTCACAGCTGAGACAGAGAAGAGGAGTCTGTGGTTGTCCCCAGAGCAGTGGGTGGGTGGGCAAAAGTGATGGGCCAAGTTGCTGAGAACAGCAGCTGGGACACCCAAAGCATTCTGCAGATGCTTCTGGATTACACTCAACAAGTGGTGCTCTCATCACTCCCTTCAGTACTAAGACTGTCCACAGTTCCTCCATGCCTGGATTCACTCTGCCTCCTCCTCACGTCCTCCATGAGCCCTGAACCTCAGAATCTTCCACACACAGCCCCACTCTTTCTGTAGCCCTGGTCATTAGGACCGCCTAGGCTTCATCTCCTCCTTCTAGATCTTGGACACAGGAGACTGTTTTGCTTAATGATATTCATGTCTTGGCCAGACTTTCCTTCTTGTCCTGGACCTGCTGAACTGTAGCCACCTTTCAATCCCCAGCTTTGGCCAGTCCAGAACAGCTAGATTCAAGCTCCCAAACTACCAATCCCTCCCACTGCCCATCCACATTCCTCCATCTCCTTTTTCTCCAATATTTTATTCCTATACAAGTAGATGAGTTCCCTTCTCTCTCATAGTATCACAAGCAAAAGAATATAGGGAGTCTGTAAGATGTTTTGGTTTGGTTTATTTTTTAAGAATGATCATGCTGATCATTCCTAATGCAGACTACAAATTCATGTTTGGGAGAAAGCAAGGGGAGCACTCATCAACCTCTGTGCTTTCTGACCCTTCTGCAATTACTCTGGACCCCAGGCCTCCTGGACAGCCAGAACCTCTGCTTCCAGGAATGCTGTAACTTCTCTTTATACAAAACCCCTATGTAACCAATTGGTTCCAGAAGGAAAACACTGTTACATGGACACTGAAATCGTCCATCAAAAATCCAAGACTGGGATACCCAGTCCTTAGGTCCAGCTAACACAACAGGCAGGGAGGTATTGCCAGCTTTACACTGTTTGGTGACCCCGGCTCTGGAGCTCTTTCCCCTATGTCTGTGCATGGCTGGCCCCTTCTCATAGCTCAGGTCACAGCAAAACATTAACCCCCAAAGCAGCTTTCTTGACTGCCCTACCTAAATTATGTCTCTTTTTCCATCACCTCTTGTCACATTACCCTGTATTATTTTATTCACTGCACTTCTCTTATTCTGAAATCTTTTTTCCTATACATATATTCACCTCCTGACTTTATCACTAGTTTATTATCCACTCCCCTGAGTATTCCCAAAACCTGGCACTCATAGATACTCCATGAATTTCTGTTGAAGGAAGGAAGGTGGAATAGGGGAGGGACACCAGGGAATTTCTGACCTCCAAGAATCCTGCTTCCTATGGGACAGTTATTATAATCTACACAGGCAATGTTGTCCCTGAGGTCTAAGTAAACTTGTCCTGACTCTGAAGGCAGCGTTGATGCTCAGTCTCTCCAAGGGTAGCTGAGGGATCCAACTCATTCCCTTCCCTTTGGCTTGTCAAGAATCAGACATTCATGCCCTTCAACAAGAGGCGGTTCTTCTAAAGGCTAAACTCTTCCTGAAAGCAGAGTGGCGGAGTTGAAAGAGCATGCCATGGCCCTTAACTCCAGGGTCCTCCACCACTAGCTCTGTGGCCGAGCACTGGCCACTGGTGCGGTGGGAGAGCAGGAACGATGGGCCACGCCCCTGTCCAGGGGCCGATCGCTGGATTACCCCTTCCGGAGTCTCCAGGTCCCATCACCCTGAGCACAGGACTGACCGTCTAGTGCCGCTGGGGAATGTTAAAAGGAGGAGCTATTGAGTGTTGGAAGCTGGTACTAAAAATTGCAGTGAGTGTCATCTCTGAAAAAAATGAAGAGCCTGCGACTGGGAGGCTGAAACTGCCGAGGGCCAGCGTCTCCAAGCTTCAAGCCCCAGCGTGCCCAAGAACGGCCATCTCAATGCCTCTTTAAGGAGTCCTTCCTCAGGCTCCGCCCCAGCCGGGAGCCCAGAGCACCTGCCTGTCTGCTGTGGCACAGCTCCCCCTGGTGGCTGGGAGGTGAATTGTTGGTGTGTGCTCTGGCCCCAGCTCCCTGCTCCCCCAGGACAGGGGAGGGAGCGGGGCGCCTGAGACGTCTCTGCCTCTTTGAAGACTCATTCTGATGAGAGGCTTGGCCGGTGAAGAGCTAAACAGAAACAGGCAGTGAGGGATGCAGGAATTCTTTACGCATGTGGGTCCCTCTGTATGGTATGTTTTTCCCAACCTTCTTTCCCTAGTTAAATATCACTTATTCACTTGCTCGAGGAGGCTCCCCTTGACCCAGACCAGGTCAACCTTCTGCCATTTTGGAGTTTGACTGCTCATGATCCTCTTCTTTACAGCCTGGTCACAGTTGCATTTTTACAATCACTTTTGTGGCCATTTGCATAATGTCCATCTCTCCCACTGGGCTTTAAGTTGCAAGAGGGGAGAAACCTGACTGCCTTTACTCACCACTGTGTCCCCAGTGCAAATCAGAGAAGAGGCACTCAATGAATATTTGTTAAATTAATGTCCAAGAAAGGAGACATTTATTGTTGCTGTAACAATTAATGTAGTCAATATTCCCTCCTCAGACTCAGTGAAGTAGCCATGACCTCCCTACTTGAACAGCAGAGGCACCTCACACTCAGTAGTTGATGTAATTCGCCCAGTCATGCATCCTGTAGGCTGATGCTTTGAACATGACCCAGTTTGCCCAGGACATGTATTAGGTACCATCTCTTTCCGCCCATTTGACATTTAGAAAGTCACTCTCCTTCTTGTACTCTAATATCCAGACAGGGGCGTTAGACAGAAGCAGGGTGAGGATGGTGGCAGGGAACTGCCCACAGGTCGGTTTTGTCCAATTGAATTTGAATGTCCTTGGGCAAGAAAAAGCTCTGCAATTTTCAAACTGTCCTCCCACCCAGCGCTCTGTTTTTCAATTCTCAGGACGCATTTCAAGCCTTGATGTTACCTCCTTGGAATCGGTAAGCTTTTGAACTTTGTACCCCTGGACTAGACGGCGTCTCCCTCCTAATTACTCAGCTCTTCTTGTCCCTTCCCTTGTTCCCACATCGTTGGTGCTCCAGGCCCAACACAAACACCCATGGTTCAGTATGACAGTCCCGTTTTCTGTGTCACTGTGACCAAGGATTATTTTGAGTATTTTTAGGAGAAGCACTCAAAGATGTGTTGAGATCCTCAGGAAAAAAAAATAAAAAGAGGCCTACAAAAATACCTCGTATTATTCAGTGGAATTTAAACCATATGTTTCTGCTTCTTTTACTGATTCTTTTGCAAGTAAACCATTAAACTGCACTCCTCTAAGAGCTGTTTGATGTCCCAAGAGCTCTCAACTATTTTATGAGCTGTTTTCCTCAGAACCAAAGGGATATGTTTAACCTACCTAAAAGGTGTGGAAGGCATCGAAATCTGAAAGATTCTGTCATAATCTTTAAATTGGACTGCCTCTCACTCTCCACAATGGGTCACATTTGTAACTGTTATGGTGAAACCTGTCTGATTTGGTGTTTGGGTTCATCAGAGAAGAGGTCAAGGGGCTAGGACCTTGGGAAAATTATGACGTTCGTAAATGTGGCTTTTCTGATGCTGAATCCCATTCTCTCCACTGAGAGTTGCTATGGTCTGGGAAACAAACAGTGGAAGGCTGATGTTAATAACCTATTCTTCACACAGACCCCCTTTCATATTTTCTTTCATAAGTTTCTTTTTTTTTTTACAAATAGGTGGCATTTCTTTTTCCATTTATAACTGATTCTAATCAGCAAGCAATAACCCTCCCACCTCAGCAAGCTGATGTTTGAGTCCAGCAGAAAGCAAAAGCAATTGACATTTGCCTTAGTCTCTGCTCTTGCTGAGATTGATGTGCAATTTTCACTGGGCTCATGCAAAAGAGCATGTGACTCTCCCATTTCTTAATAGACTTATGGGGGTGGGGGAGAGGATTCCTTAATAGGCTTGTTTCCATACCCACACATTATTCTTTATTTTGGGAGAAAAAAGCATGAATACAACAGTAACTTAAACATCTCATTATACAGTGGCAGAGCTTGTATAGCTCCATGGTTGAGCACCTGCTTCGTATGTACGAAGTCCTGGGTTCAATCTCTGTTACCTCTCAAGAAAAAAAAATTATACAGTGGCTAGTTGTTTATAAATTTTCCCCATGACTTGTTTTACTTAATTCTTACAGCATCCCTGGAACAACCTTCTCACCAATCCTATCTTCCAGATAAGAAAACTGAGTCTGGGACTTGTCCCAAGTGAAAAGTCAGTAAGGGCAAAGCTGAGATGCAGGGTATTTGATTAAAAATTTAGTGGACTTTCCATTTTGGCATTTTCAAGGACAAAACACTTCATCAAGCACCATAGTACAGGTGTATCTACTTGAAGCCTGAATTAGTTAATGAAGAAATGACCTTATCGCATTAAAAAAGCTAGGGTTGGAGTGGGGGCGGGGGAGGAGGGAACCTGAGAGGTCACCAGTCATCCAACCAACCTACAGTAAGTTTAGCCCAGTGGGAGGACTAATCTTTCCGGTGAACTGCTGAGAAGCTGTAAGTTTGATGGAAGGGTACAGGTAGGTCTGATCAGGTTTGTCACAGCTCAAGAAAAAATAAACAAGTCAAATTAAGAGACTTCTAGAACAACTTAATTGTCTAGGGTAAAAAATAACCTGGGATACCTGGTTCTTTTCACAGTGAAAGAGATGTTTAGAGAAAAGTCAGTGCTTTGGGGTAATTACTGGTTACCCAAAACTTTGTGAAGGCACTTCAGTGTAGAGTTACAAAGACAGTGGGCACTCTCTCCAGTTCGACGGCACTCCTGCCCAGCTCCGTGTTCGGAGCACATGAAGGGCGTGACTCAGTGTATTCCTTGTAAGCTCCCCAGGTCCTTGAAGATTCCTGGAGTGTGCCCGCATTTGCACAGGACAGCTCTGAGCCCTTTCATAAAAGCTCCACCACCGTGAGCTTCAGTTTCATACCCACCCAGCCTTTTCAGTCTTGCATCTCTTGACAAAGAAGAGAAGCAACACAGGAAGTAAGGAGCTCTGCTCTCTCATCTGTCATCCATCAAATCTGCCCTCTCAACCTGCAGCCACAGGCCTCTCCCTTCCTTGAAAGACTTATGCAAATGTCAAAATAAAATGAGAAGGACTTCTGAGGTCTTTATCCTGGTCAGAGCCGCAGAGGTTCGATATTGCCGATGCTGTCCTGGCAAGCCTATCTCATGGCCAGCCTTGCACAGAAGGCATCAGCAGAAGCTCTTCTGTTGCCCATGGCCTTGCCTTGAGTTGGCAGGCCACTTCCTCCAGCAACGTGCTTCTCAGCCAGCTGCCTGCTCTCTATCACCCATCCTTATCAGCTCTCTTATGTGGGACCACTCATGGCCCTCTCTACCACACACCTATACATACACGGTCTTCTTTGGCTACCTCCTTTGTGTTTCTCTAACTCCTTACAGTGATGTTTAGTTACCAGAGAAAGCTCCGATTATTTCATCCTGGCATCAGAACTCCAAACTTGGCCAAGGCCTTCTTTCTATCAGATTGTTCTCCATGTGGCTCAACTGCCATGACTGGGTTCTACATTCTCCAGCACTGCGAGCTCATTAAAGCCTCCAGCAGGTTGTGGAGGCAGACAAATGTGCTTTAAAATCATGTCTGCACTGCCTAATATCTGTGAGACTTCAAGCAATTTTTCTGTTCTCTGGCCCAATTTGTAATTTGCTAATCTCAAAGCATGGGTGAGAATTAAAGGAAACTATTCAGGCTGGGACCTGACATTTTTGTACATACTCACTTTATTGTCTCTGCTGATGTTGTGTCCATCCACGACGATGGCGTCATCTTCCTTCTTACTAGAAGGCATTTTAAATGTCAGAACTGGGGTTGCTCTGGTTTCTCACTGGCAAGCCAGATCCTTATAGTTTTGAATCATGCCAGAGCTTCCCCAATGGCTGGAATTCACTCCCTTTCCAGAGTCATCTCTCACAGACCCGGGTACCAGCTCTCTAACCTCAGAACCATCTTCTTTTCTCATGTCTCAGGATGCATGTGCTTGAACCACACAGTCCTTCCCAATTATTTCTGGCTGGAAACTGCAGGGCCTTGACTAGCTTAGGTCTCCCAACCCCACTGTCTCAGTCTCCCAGCTGCTATGAAAAACACCACATCTTGGTTGGCTTAAACAAGGTGAATTTATTGACTCAGTTTCAGAGGCACAAAGTAATGATCTAGCCGGCTGGCAGTCCTTGGTTTCCTTGACTTTCCCATCATACAGCGATGTCCTGTCACTTCTCTTCTGGGTTCCATTGACTTCCAGCTTCTACTCCTCTAAATGCCTTTCTCTTCATGAAGCCTCCAGTAATAGAATTAAGACCCACCCTCATTCAGTTGAGCCATACTTCAGCCAAAAAACAAAAAATCTTCAAAAGCTCCTATTTGCAATGAGTTCATACCCACCCACAGCCCAATATGGCCTCTTTTAACTCTTAGGGATACAGAAAGGATCATTTCTAGGGTGGCAGAAAAAGAGACTCATGTTGATGGTTGCCAAGACAAAGCAGAATATTTGGATCCTGCTAATTTGATTCAACTATGTCAAAGTATCCTCTGAAAAATGGGGAAAGGGGTAGGACCGGCATTTTTGTTACTAAGCAATATGCACAATATCTCTGATTATACTTTCCCCAGGTGTCTTAGTTCGCCAGGCTGCCATGACAAATATGACACAATGGGTTGGCTTAAAGGATGGGGATTTATTGGCTCATGATTTTGAGGCTAAAAGAAGTCTAAAATCAAGGTGTCAGCAAGGGCATGCTTGCTCCCCAAAGTCTGTAGTGTTCTAGTCCTGGCTGTCAGCAATCCTTGGGCTTGTATCTCTGTTTCCTGTCACATGGCAATGCCTTATCCTTTGGTTAGCTCTTCTGGTTTCCATTTATTTATGGCTTCTTCCTGTGTGGCCTTCTCCAACTTCTGGCTTCCAGTTTTTTCTCTTTTTAAGGCCTCCAGTAATATGGGTTAAGACCTACCCTCATTTAGTTGGGACACACCTTAACTAAAAATAACATCTTTAAGAGGTCCTATTTACAAAGGGTTCACACCCACAGGGATGCAGAGATTAAGATTAAGAGCATGTCTGTGTTGGGGTAAATAGTTTAATCTGCCATACCAAGCCTCACCTATCCTTCACACCCAGAAAGCTCAAACCATCCCTGACCATCAATTCACCATCTACTTTATCCATGACACCTATTCCTCTCCAACTTCCACCACTTTCATATGCCTTTAAGATGTTTCTTAAGCATAGTTATTAGTTTTCAATATAGTCTAGTCAATATTTCATGGTCTGTACCAACTCTCTGCTCTATCAGGAAAAAGTAGTACTGGCACCTGGTCTCTGGTCCAAGACCTCATACTCCATGTGCTTGGGGAAAAAACAGCTGGAGCAAGCCTTTAGGAAATGCTGAAGGTCAAGGGCATGTACAAGGACAGCAGGAATGATGAACTGGGCCGTGAGCTTGGGAGAAGAAGGAAGTGTCCAGAGATGGCCATGAGTGGTCAAAAGGTGTGGGGCTGTTGGTCAGGAAACACAGGCTGCCACATGCTGGCCCTCTATATCCATGGACAGTGAAATCGTGCATCATGTGTGGAAGCTTACATGTCATGTAAAGAGAAGGCCCCAGAGTTACTGCCTTTTCATCTTCCGCAAAATCTGAGGGGATGAGACACATCAGTGCTTATGGACAGGTGGCCTGAGATATTTAAGCTCTCAGGGCTCCTCCCCACTGCCCGGAGATTGCTTTGCTCTCCTCACTGACAATGCAAACCATATGTCCCAGGCCTCTGTACTCCCTTGACCCTTCCTCCTAAAAGACGCTCAACCACTGAGCTACATCCACTCCCCAGTGAGAGTTGGTTTTGTCATTTGTTTGTTTGCTTTTAGGAGGTACTAGGGATCAAAACTGGGACCTTGTACATGGGAAGCAGGCAGTAAGCCACTTGAGCTAGATCTGCTTCCTTCATTGGCTTTTCTTTTTTTATCCCCACCCGTTGTTTTTTGTGCTCACTGTCTGCTTTCTGTGTGTTCTTCTGTGTCTGCTTGTCTTCTCTTTAGGCGGCACTGGGAACCGATCCTGGGACCCTCGGGAGTGGAGAGAGGCTGCTCAATCTCTTGCGCCACCTCAACTTCCTGGTCTGCTGCATCTCTCATTGTCTCTTTTTGTTGCATCATCTTGCTGCACTAGCTCTCTGTGCAGGCCAGCTCTCCACACAGGCCAGCTTGCTGCATGGGCCAGCTTGCTTTTCACCAGGAGCCTGCAGGAATCAAACCCTGGACCTCCTATATGGTAGATGGGAGCCCAATCACTTAAGCTACATCTGCTTCTCCCTTCAGTGGCTTTTGAGCATTCTCAAAACTATCCCTAAACAAACAGTGACTAAAAGTCCTCCATCAAGTCCTCTCCAACTGTCTTTACCCCATTTTTCTGTCTCCACAATC
Organism: Tolypeutes matacus; assembly: GCA_026826555.1. Taxonomy (NCBI): domain Eukaryota; kingdom Metazoa; phylum Chordata; class Mammalia; order Cingulata; family Chlamyphoridae; genus Tolypeutes; species Tolypeutes matacus. The sequence goes on along the minus strand of JAKSZT010054380.1, from coordinate 1,370,414 downwards.
AAATTTCTTGTATACTATCTACCCTTTCCACCTTTGTTTCTCTGTCTCCTTATTTCTCATTCGCTGCTGGGCCTACTCTAGTTTGTTTTCTGGCCCTATTCATTCATTCATTCTTTCATTCAACTAACTAGTATTTACTGAGCATCTGCTATACCCAAATACTTTTCTAGGCACTGAGGATACATTGATAAAAAAACAGACAGCATCTCTCATGTTATGGAACTTACATCTTAGTGATGAGAAAAGGAAATAAAAATAGGAAATTTTCATAGTTTATTAGAAGGTACAAAGGGCTATGAAAAGCAGTTAGAAGAGTAAGGCAGACTGGGAGTGCTGAGGGGAAGCATGTTGGTTACAAAGTTCATCAGAGTGGTCAGGGCAGGCTTCTTGGAGAAGACAGACAACATCACAACAACCCTTGCTCTTAAAGAGGGTTAAATGGCTTTGTGCAGTTAAAGTCACCCCTCCTTTTTTCAGAAGAATGTGGTGGTGTTGAAAACTCCCACTTTATTAAATACATGTCTCCCTTATCTTCCTGTGGCCTTCTGCCTACCCCAGAGCTTCTGATTCAGAGCTTGCCTTTTTAACTTATTCCTGGTGATATCAATGCTGCTGGTCGAAGGACCACATTTTGGAAACCACTGACGTAGGCTAACCCTTCTACCTGTACTCTTGTCCCCATTTCTGTTCACCTCCTTTGAGGGTAACCTTGACCTTTTCTGTACCTTCTCTCTTGATTCGTCTTTGAGCAGGGACGGGGCATCTTTCCCTGCTACCAAACCTGCCACTCATGCACACACAGGGGCTGCTCTGTTTTTAGGCTTTCATCCCCCCCACACACAGAATAGACTTGCTGCCTTCAGGTGCTTGTCAGATCCCATAATTATAACCTCACCACCCACTTAGACTCGTTCAAAACATGGCTGTGAGGAGTGGAGTTTATGGAGAAATTAGACAATTCTGTCTACTCATGAATATAAGTACCCCAACAGATTGATCCCTGGATTAAGCCAGCTGAGGGCCTCCACTTGTCCCAATGTGTCCATATCTCACATCCCCCTCCCTGCAAAGTTCTGGAGAGTCAAAGTTTAGTGGACTGAGCTTTGGCTTGGGCCATAGGCACACATCATGAGGCCTGACAAGAGGCATGGCCGTGCTTCCTGAAGGACACAGCCCATCTCAGTGCATCATTGTGGGTACCACAGATGGGGGAGTCTCTCTTAATCTGTCCCCAGCAAAGCTGTGCTTTCCCTGAGCAGATAGTTTGCCTTTGCCTTGTGGGCACTGCAGCTCTTGTAGGCAGCTGTGAGTCTCTCTTATCTTTGGCCACCAGGGAACTCAGAGCCACCTTTGTGGCCATCCCTGGGGTCTGTGGGTCATGAAGATTCTAACTACTCTGTGACTTTCCCGACTTTATTTTCTCTTTGTCTCATTTTCACGCTTATTTGGAATTTATGGCATTTTGTTTTGCTATGTAACAACAGTAGACCTTGTTTGAAATATGACAGATATAGAAAGATAAGTGGGAATGTGGGTAGAGAATTGAATTGAGAGGGAGACCACCAGAGAGATGAGCACACTTGAGGACACGGAATTAGTTAATGGCCACACCTGACCCCCACACTCTCCCCACTCCACAGAACACAGCTCAGCACCATGATGAGAAGAGCAAGTGTTCCAGCATCTGATTTTATCTCAGATCTTCAAGACCTCATGCTTGAAACTGTTTCAAACATTCCAGACACTGGATGTGCTATTTTTCCTAGCTAACTTAGCCCATAGATCAATTAATTCATAAACAGACCCAGAGCTGGCCATGACCTTCACATGCTCATCTTTTCTGGTAGCACAGAAATTGGTGCAATCTTTTCAGAAGGAAATTTTACAAAGTAAGTGAAAATGTACATATTTGTCTCAACATCTAAGTATAAAAAATTAGATATGTGTGATGCTGTTCATTGTAGCAGTTTATCATTACATGATGTTTTAGTTTCCTGGTCTCCTGGACTGCCCAAGCAAAAACCATGAAATGGGTTGAGTTAAACAATGGAAATTTATTTGTTCACAGTTTTGGAGCCAGGAAAATATCCAAATCAAGGCATCATCAAGGCGATGCTTTCTCTCCAAAGACCAGCTGCCAGGATCCTTGGTTCCTCTGTCACATGATAAGGCACATGGGCGTTCCCTGGTCTCTTCCTTCTCTTTCAGTTTCCGTTTCAGCTTCTTGCTTCCTATGGCTTTCTCTCTCTATGTCTGAATCATATCTAAAATATAAACATCTCCAGAAATTGGATTAAGAGCAATCCTGATTTAGGTGGGTCATACCTTAACTAAACAGCCTTATCAAAAGGTCCTACTTACAATGGATTCACACCCATAGCAAGGGACTAAATTTAAGAAAATGTTTTTTCTGTGGAACATACAGCTTCAAACCACCAAAAATGGTATAAAAGTTAAGTAAATAATTGTACATACCCATATGCACTATTATGGAGTACAGGAATACCTTATTTTATTGTGCTTCACTTTATTGTGCTTCACAGATATTGTATTTTTGACAAATTGAAGTTTTGTGGTGACCCTACCCCAAGCAAGTCTATCAGCAGCATTTTTCTAACAGCATGTGCTCACTTCATGTCTCTTGTCACATTTTGGTAATTCTCAAAATATTTCAACTTTTTCATTATTATTATATCTGTTATGGTGTTGTGTGATTTTTGATGTTACCATTGTAATTGTTTGGGGGTGCCACAAACTGCCCCCAAATAAGACAGCAAACTGATAAATGTATGTTTGACTGCTCCACCAACTGGCTCGGTTCCAAACCACCACAATAGAGCAAATACTGGTCTCTCCCCCCTCTCCTCTGGCTTCCTTATTCCCTGAGACACAACAATATTGAATTGGGCCACATTATAACCTTACCATGGCCTCTAAGTGTCCAAGTGAAAGAGTCAATCGATGCAGCAAACTTCATTGTTGTCTCATTTTAAGAAATTGTCACAGCCCACCCCATCTTTCAGCAACCACCACCCTGAGCAGTCAGCAACCATCAAGATCGAGGCAAGACCCTCCACCAGCAAAACAATCATCACTCATTGAAGGCTCAGGTGATGGTCAGCATTTTTGTAGCAATAAAGTACTTTTTAATTAAGGTATATATAGAGAGAGTTCTTTTAGATATAATGCTATTGCATATATAATAGACTACAGTATAGTGTAAACGTTACTTTCATATGCACTGGGAAACCAAAAATTCCATTTCTTTAAATATCTTACTTTATCACGTCTTTGCTTTATTGTGGTGCTCTGGAACCAAACCCGCAATAGCTCTAAGGTATGCTTGTAATTAAAAGTATTAGTTATCAAAACTATACAGTGGGAAGCGGATGTGGCTCAAGTGATTTAGCTCCTGCCTACCACATGGGAGGTCTGGGTTTGGTTCCGGGTGCCTCCTAAAGAAGATGAGCAAGACAGCGAGCTGATGCAACAGGCTGGAGCCACGAGCTAACACAACAAGATGACGCAGCAAGAGATACACAGTGGAAAACATAATGAAAGACACAACTAAAGCAGGGAGCGGAGGTGGTTCAAGCAATTACGTGCCTCCCTCCCACATAGAAGGTCCCAGATTCAGTTCTCGGTGCCTCCTAAAAAAAAAAGACCAGCATACAACAAACAGACACAGCAAATGCAAACAACCAGGGAGTGGGGAGAAATAAATAAATAAAATAAGTCTTAAAAAAAAAAAACCTACACAGCAACATGGAAAGCTATTTAAGATGAAGTAAAATCAAAAGTATAAAATTAATTACATGACATGAGGACAATCATGATAAGAAAAGTTATTTGAAGAAATAATGGCAGTGTATATAGGGTGGTGGAATTTGTAATGACTGTTGCCTCTTGCCTCTTTATTCCAAAACATTTTGTGATGCATTGATATTATGTTATTATAATGATGCATATTAAATAAACTTTTAAGATGCTCCCATTGAGGGCGCCAACACAAATTTTCAGAGAGGACAAAGAGGCAGCACCAGCCCTAGGCCAGGGCACACGGGGAGGCTGTGAGGAGTGGACAGAGTAAGTGGAGAGCAGGCTGCTCCCAGGCAGACTGCAGCTGCCCAGTCAGGCAGGGCTGACCAGAGGGTGTTCACGGCCAGTGCAACCAGAATCTGCATGAGTCTGCGGGCAAATTTTGACCCACCCGCTTCCAAGCCTCTCTGTCACAGATACTTAACCTCTTAGGGCTTTTTTTTTTTTTTTTTTTTTTTTTTGAGACTCCGGGTTGGGGATTGAACCCGGAGCCTGGTATATGGGAAGCTGGTGCTCAACCACTGAGCAACATTGTCTCCCCAGGGCCTTTAACCTTGTCCTGGAATCCGCAGTGTTCTGGAAGATGCCTGGGTGTTCCGACAGAATGCATAAACCCGCCTGCATATGCACCCTAAGTCACACATTTGAAAGGGGGTACAACGTACCTCAATTTTCTGAGGTCTGGGTAGGTAAATATGGCTGAGTAAGGAGCCCTGTCCAAGAAGTGTGACGGCTGTCAGAGAGGTAGACTCCGGCAGCAAGCTAGCTATCAGACCCCAGCCCAGAGAGGTGGGGAGCGGGGCAGGTCTCACCATTTCTCCTTAGCTTTTTCTGATGGGATATCTTTGAGACCACGTAGTATGAGAAAGTGTTCTGGGATGCTCATGTGCTCCCTTCTGGGTATACCCTCTCCTCCTTCTTACAAGAAGGGAATCCTCAGAAGTTTTGTCTTAAAGGAAACATCTCTACTCTGTGGGAAGGTCCCTCCTGTGAATTAATTTAGCTGAACAAATCCCAGGTGGGCTGTTTGTGGCAAAGGGTAAAAATCAAATTGCAGGCAGATTCCTCACCTGGGCCCCCACACAGAAGGACATCAGGGGTCTGGCAGATCTAGGCCAAAATGAGCTCTGAGCACTGGAAGCATTTTCCAAGGAGGATCACCTTTTCTGAAATGAGAGAAGACAGACAGTAGGAGGATCAAGTCTGGGGAGACAGGCTCCTAGTCCTCATGGACCCTGAGAAGGAACGGAGCAACCAGATGGGCCAGAACGTTCTAAGCCAATCCAGGCTCCACAAGCCCATTGCATTCAGTCCTCATCCAATTCCCTTGCATCCAGAGGGTTACACTCCAGCTTGGGCTTCCAAAAGCAGCATATCAGGTGCAGCTACCCCTTTGTTCTTAGTCCCTCCTGTGTTGCCACCGCCCCATTTCCAGAAGTCAGAAGTCAGCTTATCCACACTGCCTTTATTTTTTTGACATTTTAAAAAAATTTATTGAAGTATATCACTCATACATAAACATACATAAACAATAAGTGTATAGTAATAGTTGTGAACTTACAAAGAAAATATATATAACATCATATAGTGTCCTTATACCTCACCCCACCACAAATACCTTGCATTGTTGTGAGGTCATCCAAGAGGTAACTCTTACGCACACCTCAGTAGGATCTCATAGAACATCTAAGTGCCTATCACCCCACACAGAGGGGCTCCTGAGAGTTCTGGAGACACCCAGGTCCTATATAAGGGGGGATAGCCCCAGAGACTGACGCCTTATCAGTGGGCTCTATTTTGGAATCTGTGCTCCTGAGAGTGACAGAATTGGACTCAAATAAGTCCTTCCTGCACATGGTTCACCAGTCTCTTCTATTCAAACCTATATGTGATGCTGGAGTTTTTAGGTATACTTCCAGAGACTGGAGCCTCTGGCCTACCTATGTGCCAGGTATGCATGGAATCTCGGTGGAGCTGCAACTCCTACCCTACAGCCCAATGGACTCATCGAAGACACCTGGCGAGGAGACAATGATGGACAATGGCCATCCCAGGGAATGGAGAGGGCCTGCATCTGCAGGCAGGATCATCCCACCCACCATATCCATGGGATATAAGCCCTCTCTCACTTGGAGGTGGAGTGGACATCACCATCCCAGTCCCCTCAGGATTGGGGGAAGAATTATGGACCAGAGTGGACTTGATGGTATTCTGTTGTACACATATGGTGATTCTAGCAATGGAAGAAATTATAACAGTCAGGTGGAGTCAGTGGCCACTGGACACTTTCGGGGGAGGGAGGGGATGAGCAGTTGAAATACAGGGACTTCTTTGGGATTTGGAGGTTGTCCTGAGTGCCGTTGTGGCAACGGATGTAGGCCATTTTAAATCAGCACACACCATTCAGAACTGTGTGGGAGAGAGTGTGGTCTACGATGTGAACTGTGGTCAATGGTTGATAGCAAGGCCCCAGGATGTGTAAGTCCATTGAGGGTGATGGGCCACACTTGTGGGAGATGTTTGTGTGGGATGTGGTGGGAGGTGTGGGAGGTGGGGAACATGGGAATCCCTGTAGGTTCCATGTAATATTTAGGTAATCTAAGCACCTCTTAAAATTATATATATATATAAAAAACATTTTTGTAAGCAAATGTACATATATGCATATATATTTATATATCATTTTACAAATATTGGTATGTATTGTGAAAATTTTGATTTTTACCCACAATAAAAAATAAAAAAATAATAATAATAATAATGAAAGAGTATCTTCAAAATATTACTACTAACCAAAGTATCTTACATTTGGTGTATTTTCTCCCCAACCCACCCTATTATTATTATTATATTATTTATACATGAACATACATAATAAGTGTATAGTAAAAGTTGTGAACTTACAAAGCATACATGCAAAACATCATACAGGGGTCCCATACATCAACCTACCAACAACACCTTGCATCGTTGTGAGACATCTGCTACAAATTTTCAAAGAATATCATCAAAATCTTACTACTAACTATAGTCCATATCTTACATTTAGTGTATTTTTCCCCCAACCCACCCTATTGTTATTTTTTTTAATATATTTTTATTACAGAAGTTGTGGACTTACAAAACAATCACGCACATGTGCAGAATTCCCATACAACATCCCTCTGTCAACATACCACACCACGGTAGAACATTTGTTACAGATTATGAGATAATATCATCAGACTATTACCACTAATCAAGGCCCATAGCATACACTTGGCACATTTTTTCCCTACTTCTCCATTATAAGGCAAGATGACACTTAAACCAGGCCAAAGGATGGATATCAGTTCTGGTTTTAAAGACCCGCAGGATGCATGCCCCAGGGTTTCCTCCTTCCCCAACGAAACCATGCAGCTATTCCTGGGGTCTGACAACTCTGTGGACAAATGAGATCAATGAGCAGGCGAGCACCATTCTCACCTCCATAACTCCTAGTTTTCTTGAAGCCAGAGAGTGGCTTTCCCCACTGTCCCCACTTAACCATCCCCCAACCCTCTTGCCTTTACTTCCAGGCTCAGTTTTTCCAGCCTCTTAATCAAGACTTTCCCTCATTTCTTTAAATCACTCCTAAAAGCTGTCTTTTTGTACAAAAAAAGGCAAGCTGGAACATTCCCCGGACCAGAGGGCTCTGGCTTTGTATGACCTGCAACTTTTTAAGATTGAAAAAATAATAATAATAATAAACCAAAACCTTTCTTTGAGAAATGAGGCAGGGTCTTTAAAGCAACTCCCCGGGCAGTGGAGTTTCTCTCCAGGGCTTGATATCTTGGCTCTGCTTTAGACATTTCACATAGTGAGAAAGGGTCTGAAATGTTAATGCCACGGGACCCTGCCACAGTTTACAGAAAGCACCTTGCCTTCAAAAGCTTCCGTGTTCATCAGAGGTGATTAAAACCAGGTCCCCGCCAAAGGCGCTCTTTCACAGTTCTGAACAAGTAAGGAAAAGCAGAGATGAATATCTAGCCAGCTCAGCAGAGATTTGCTTCTTCTATAAAAATATACATGCTGACGAAACAACAGCTGTAGATTTACAATTTGTCTGATTTGATCACCTTTCAGCACAGGCAAACCTGGCTTGTATATTCCATTAGAAGGGCTGCTGTAGGGATTATCCATAGAAGAGGACACCCAGCCTGGGACCCATGACCAGAGCTTAAGCTCAGATGTCAACTTGAATTCAAACCTTCATGACCCAGCTTAAAGGTCCCAACCCCCGAGGCAGAAGTGACCCCTTATTCTACGTACTCCCACAATCACACTTTGGCAGTACATGGGGGAGTCTGTTGTAATGTATGCAAGTGTCAGTCACACCCTATAGACAGTGATTTCCTGAATCGCCAAGGGTTTCTCCCTGTAAAACAAGGACAGCTGCTCTTTCTCTTCAAGAGACATGAATGGGAAGAATCAGTGTCTTCATTTCTGTCTAGACACAGCAGTACTCACCCAGGCTACTGATAAGCCAATCCCAAGTCAATCCAAAGGGCTCCTTCCTTTATGGGCAGGTTCAATCCAAGAAGTCCCAACCTCCTGGAGATGGAAGATGCCCAGAAGGCTGGGAGATGAGAAAACTTCATGCCTGGTTCCCTCAGGCGTCTGACAGCACCCACTCTCTTCCCAGGAGAGGCCTCCACAAAAAATAATTTCCAATTTATTCAAAATAAAAGACATGCATATTAAAGCAACCACGAGAGGTCCTTTTCAATCTATAAAATTAGCAAAATCTTGTTTTAAATAATGAACAATTTTGATAAGATCAAAGTCTGATGAGTACTCTCCTGTACTATTGTTCAGGGAAGGTGGGGGTATATAATGATACCCATTTGCAAAAGCAGAATATATTATAGGATAATAGTCAGAGATATGAACAAAGCTGCATGCATTTATATGTGCACTGAAACTTTATTTTAAAAAATACACAATCAAAGGTGGAGCAAGTGTGTTGAGGTCGTAGTATATGCTAAGCTATGCAGCAGTAACAAATCTCAGTGGCTCAATATAGCAAAGATTTATTTCTCACTTAAAGTCTGATTTAGGTGGGGCTTCTCCAGGCAGCTGTCCCCCAAGCAGTCACCAGGGATCCAGCTGCTTCCTGCCTCCACATTTGCTTAGGAAGGGAAGGATGAGCCTGGAGACTTGTTACAGAATGGAAGTGGCGTTCACTTCTTCTGCCTGATCTCACTACTGAGAACTCAGCCCATTGGTCCCAATCAAACTATAGGTAACATAGACTTCCCATTGGCCCTGATGAAAATATGGGAAACATAGACTGCCTGAGTGCCCAGGGAGCAGAAACGGGGTGGTGAGAGCATGCACTGTCTCTTCCACAAACGGTTAGTAAAATTGCACATTCCAATGAGGGAGCATCATGTAGCCATTAAAATTATGCTCTCATAGCCAATGAGGTTTATCCGAGGCACGATTATTGCTAATTGAAAACTTTTCCCAAGTGCCAACTGGCAACACAACTGGAAAAAGACCTTGAATAAAAGGGGGAAACGGTAAAGACAAATGAGTTCAAGTGGCTAAGAGACTTCAAAGAGAGTCGGGAGGTCATCCCAGAGGTAACTCTTACGCACACCTCAGTAGGAGCTCATAGAACATCTAAGTGCCTATCACCCCACTCAGTGGGGTTCCTGAGAGCTCCGGAGACACCCTGGTCTTATATAAGGGGGGATAGCCCCAGAGACTGATGCCTTATCAGTGGGTTCTATTTTGTAATCTGTGCTCCTGAGAGTGACAGAATTAGACTCAAATAAGTCCTCCCTGCACATGGTTCACCAGTCCCTTCTATTCAAACCTACATGTGATGCTGGAGTTTCTTAGGTATACTTCCAGAGACTGGAGCCTCCCACCTACCTATGTGCCAGGTGTGCATGAAATCTAGGTGGAGCTGCAACTCCTACCCTACAGCTCAATGGACTCATCCAAGTCACCTGGTGAGGAGACAACGATGGGCAATGGCCATCCCAGGGAATGGAGAGGGCCTGCATCTGCAGGCAGGATCATCCCACCCACCATAC
>JAKSZT010054380.1:1345310-1360430 GCA_026826555.1 Tolypeutes matacus | reverse complement strand
GGAGCCAGTGGCCACTTGACAGTTTTTGGGTAGGGAGGGGATGAGCAATTGAAATACAGGGGCTTCTTTGGGAGTTGGAGGTTGTCCTGAGTACTGTTGTGGTAACAGATGTAGGCCATTTTAAATCAGCACACACCACTCAGAACTGAGTGGGAGAGAGTGTGGTCTACAGTGTGAACTGTGGTCTATGGTTGGTGGCAAGGCTCCAGGATGTGTAAGTTCATTGAGGTTGGTGGGCCACACTATGGGAGATGTTTGTGTTGGATGTGGTGGGAGGTGTGGGAGGTGGGCAACATGGGAATCCGAGTGGGTTCCGTATAATATTTTAGGTAATCTAAGCACCTCTTAAAATATATGTATATATATATATAAAAAAATAACATTTTTGTAAGCAAATACACATATATGCATATATATTTATATATCATTTTACAAATGTTTGTATGTATTGTGAGAATTTTGATTTTTACCCATAATAAAAAAAAAAAAAAAAAAAATTATGCTCTCAAAGAGTATTTAATGAGATGGGAAAATGTTCACAATATAAGATGTTAAGCAAAATAGGGAGGTCAAGTTAAGTAATGTAGACAGCATATTATCCCAATAACATAAAATTGTGTGTGTGTGTGTATATATGTGTGTGTATACACTGACTTAACATCAGCAGGTTAACTGAATTATTACTATGCTGGAAGCGAATTTTGCTTTTTTCTTCGGTCTTTTTCAACTCTAACCCCTCACCCCCAGTTTTCTTCAATGGCGATATATTACTCTCAGAATAAAAAATAGCAAAAGTTATCTTTATACTTCACATAACAACAATAGAGGAGCCACGAGGCAATTAAAGCTGTAGTTTTGCCAATTCTCCCCTCTCCTTGGGCAACCTCTAATCCCCTTTCTATCTCTGCAAATTTTCTATTTGTAATCATCTCTTCTAAGTGATAACATACAACTTTTGTCATTATGTGCCTTGCTTATTTCACTGAGCATAATGTTTTCAAGATTCTTCCATGTTGCAACATCTCATAACTTCATTCTTTCTTATGGCCAGAAAATACTCCATTGTGTGTGCATATACCACATTTTGTTTATTCATTCATTTGTTGATGGACACTTGGGTTATTTCCACCTTTGGGTTATTATGAATAATGCTGCTATAAACATTGGTGTACAGATATCTATTTGAGATCCTAATTTCACTCTCTTTGGGTATATACCTAGAAGCAGAATTGCCAGTCCATATGGTAATTCTATATTTAAATTTTGAGGAGCCACCATATCACTTTCTACAGTGGTTCACCATTTGACATTCCCACCTACCATATTTTTGCCAATTCTTACTTCAGAGTTGGGGAACCTTTCAATGCACTGACCAAGCCCCTTGAGAATCACTGCTGAAGTGAACTGATGAGAATATGTATATTGGGAGGGAAAAAAATTTTTTAGAATGAATTGATAGCATAGTATACTAGCCTGGTTGGAAGATGTGGGCTATTTTCCCTATTTTCATGTATATGATGGTTCATGGAATAGGATACTTCAACTCTTGTAGCCTTTTTTTTCTCCAGGATTATTGAGAATATAAAAGTCTCTTTCCCAAATGTGTTCTGAAGGTATAAAATGGTAAAAGCATTAGTCACATACTTTAGGGACAAGCTGGATTAAGTCAGGCCAAGTAGACTTCTTTACTGCAGGACTTATTCCAGCTCTTAACACTAAAGTCTCCTACGTCTCCAAGAAATCTACAGCATTTTCCAAAGATATCTGGCCAAATAACCCTTCGTACAGTAACATCCTATGGAGCTAGATCTCTGTGGAGCACTATGGAAAAATGTTCACTTTCTGAGATATTTTTAAAAAAGGTATGTGTAATGCTAATATATTGGCTTTTGCAAGGGTTTGTAATTTTTCCATTGTTCAAGATAGGTAGAATTCTAAGACATATGAATATGTTCAAGTATTCATGGGACATGATCTCAGGGGGGTGGAGACCCACGCATAACCAAAAGAATATTGAATTCCCATCCTGGGGAGTTCTGCTATATTCTCTAATAGGACAGCAAGAATCCCCCAAGTGCAAGGGCAATATCAGTGAAAGAAGACAGACCATTATGCCAGGCTCTTGATACGGATGATTGTACTTATGAACCTTTTCTTATGAAATTGAAACTTAGCCTAGTATTATATACTGCCTAAGAATTACCTCCTGAAAGCCTCCTTGTTGCTCAAATATGGCCTCTCTCTAAGCCAAACTCAGCATATAAACATACTACCTTCCTCGCAGCATGGGGCATGATTCCTGGGGATGAAACTCCCTGGCACCGAGGGATTAATACCAAGCACCAACTAGCAATGCTTGTGGAAAAAGACCTTGACCAAAAGTGGGAAATGGTAAATACAAATGAGTTTTTATGGCTAACAGACTTCAAAGTGAGTTGGGAGGTCATTCCAGAGGTTACACTTATGCAAGTCTCAGCAGGATCTCATTGACTGCCACAGTAAACAGTGCCTCAGAGAGCAGGGCTTCTGAGAGCCTAGAGACATCCAAAAACTATAAGCAGGGCAGACAGCTCAGGAATTCAGCACTCTGTCAGTGGGCCTTACTTTGGAATTTATGCTCCCCAGTGTAACAGAGTTGGACTCATTTATAGGTTCTCTACACATGGATCTTCTGCCTCCTTTATTTGGACCTATAATTAACACTATACTTGATAAATATATGTCCCATAGACTTAAATCTTAGGTCCATCCACGTGCCAGTTGAGCCCTGAATTTCAGCAGAGTTGTAACACCTATTCTTCAGTACATTAAACTCACCCAGGACAACTAACAAGGAGATGCTGATGGACAATGCCCATTCCAAGCAACAGAGAGTGTCTGCAACTACAAGCAAGATAGCTCCATCCATCTGCCCCATGGGATCTAAGCCCCCTCTCAATTAGAAACAGAATGGGCATTACCATCCCAAAATCTACAAGATTGTGGAATGAACAATGGACTAAAGTAGACTTAACTATTATTCTACTGTTATTCTACTACTAATAATTATAGACTTATAATTATTCTAGCAATGGAAGAGCTCTTATCATTAATGTAAAGGCAGTGACCACCAAAGGTTCTGAGGGATGGGAGAGGGAAGAATAGATGTAATATCGGGGCTTTTTCAGGATATTGGATTTTTCCTGCATGACATTGGAGTGATGGTTACAGGCCATTGTATATTTAGTCGTAACTTACAAAATTGTATGGGATGGACTGTAAACTATAATGTAAACAGTAGTCCATGGTTAGTAGCAATGCTTCAAAATGGGTTCATCAATTATAACAAATGTACCACACTAATGAAGGTTATTGTTAATGTGGGAAACTGTGGAAGGAGGAGGGAGTGGGGCATATGGGAACCCTTATAATTTTTTATGTAACCTGGGTGAATGGAATGAGTCATTGGGAACATGAGGCATGAACACCATTGATTCCAGCTATTTAACATGATGGGGCACAGCACTGTGATGTGGATCTCAACCTTTTCAAGTCTCCAGTTCAGAGTATTCTTCAGGCATATGTGGCAAGACTTGGGCAATGTCAGAGAGCATCAGCATAAGGCTCAGTAGAAACAAGAAAGAGCAGACCCTACACAGAAGCCCAGAAAAGGCAGGAGCAATACCCAGGGTCTCCTAGAACTGTAGGGAGAAGATGAGAAATGACTGGAGCTTCTGCAGAGTGGAAAAAGGGAGAGCCTTGAGCATAGGGTTTTCTGACCCTTTTCATAAACTATTCTCACCCCTGGCTGGTGTGGCTCTAGAAGCATAAGTGACAGTCAAGGCTCTTAACACTAAGCAAATTTATAAAAGCTTGTGAAAGTGTCTAGTCCACCATCTGGAATGCAAAATCTACAAAATTAAATGACCTTAGGGACCAGGGAGGCAATATACTGCATGAGGCAGGTAGGGCTAACAATAAGGGGTAGTGGCAAATTGGAAGATATGCCCCATTCGGAAAGAGGTAGCATCTGTTCATTTCTAACAGGTTGTTGTTAGGGAGGAGTTTGGCCCCATTATTGTCAGGCCTTCCCCCAAAACCCTACTAATCCAAGTTTTTAAAAGAAAACATATTTGTAACTAATAGCACCATGTATTTCATGTCTCCAATCTGAGCTTCCCCTTGAACAGCTAAAAACCTTTAGAGTCATCTTTTGCTCCTCTATTTCATCCTCCACATACAACCCATCAGCATAGCTTCCCATCTCTATTTTAAAAATATGTCCAGAATCAAAATATGTTAGTGCCCCACTCCTGGTCCAAGCAGATATCATCTGTCCCATGGATTTTTTCAGTAGCCTTCTGTATGGAGGCCACCTTACATTCTACACTCTACACAGCAGCCAGAGTGACCCTGTTAAAGCAGAAATTAGAGCACGGCCCTCCTCACTCAAAGGTCTTCAATGGCTCCTTATTAGATGCAGAGTAAACATCAAAGCCCTTACAACTTCTTATCAGGTCTGCATGGCCTGCCTATCATTGCCCTCCATTCCCAAACCCCACCCCATCATCCTCACACTCACATCCTAACACTCTGCTCCTGCTCATTCCTCCCCCACCTGGCATTGGTCTCCATCTTGGGCTCTGACATGCCAGGAACACTCCAAACTCAGAATTGGGACTTGCTGTTTTCTCTGCCAGGGACACTTCCTGCTCAGCGGTCCATTGAATTAACTCCCTCACCTCCTTCAGCACTTTTCTCAAATGCCACATTCTGAGTGAGGACTTCTCTGAGCAAACCCTCTGTCCTACCCTCCCCAATTCTCCTTCTCTCCCTTCCCTGACTTACTTTGCTCCATAAAACTTACCACCATGAGGCCTGCTATACATTTTCCTTATTTATTTCTTTATCTCAGGCCTCTTAAAACGAGAATGCAAAGCTTCACGAGAAAAGGAGTTTTGTTTGTTTTGTTCACTGCTGTGATTCCAGTCCCTAACAATGTCAAGAGGCTAAAAAATATTTGTGGTAGGAAAAGACAGAGGAGAACAAATGAGCAAATATCCAGAAAAGATATACGGAATCACTAAATGAGAACCCATGCAATGATTCAAAAGATAAAAGTTCTGGTCAGAGGAAAGGCACACTTCAGGATTGAGCTCAGAGAGAAGGACCAGGTAGAAGGAAATGAGATTTTTCTTGGTGTGAAATTGCCTCTTTTTCATCTCTCCACATAAGTATCCTCTGTCATAATTCTGGGATCAGGGAGGCAGCAACCAAAGGCAAGTACATCCAGTGTGGCTTGAGGTTTCCCACCTGTGAAACAAGAGCACTGCCTTTCTCAAGCCCCTTTGAGATCAGATACTATAAGATATTAAGATTCCAAAATCTTCATGGACAGAACTTTATATATAAAATGTATTTCTATTTGAAATGTAGACTCCTTGGAGATTAAGAAAATATACTGCATTTAAGATACACTTTGGTAACACTTCTTATGTATTATAAAATGGGAAAATCCTTACCATGTTGAACAAGCATGACAGATTCATGGGTCCCTTGTACATGTTAGGATACATTTCCATGTAATTTCCCAGTTAACCTAGAGTTGCTGACAACAAAATCTGGAAAGGGAAAATTGAGGCAAGCAAAGTTTGAGCAACGCATTCAGAGTCAGGTGGGGTATACACACAAGGTTAATTTTCATCCTCCTCTGTTCTGACCTAATTTGAGCGAATATTTGCCTTGTAAGGCATAGCCTTTCAGTAGTGAGGGCTGCATAAAAATAAAAAAAATTTAAAAAAATGCCACAACTCTTTGTTTTTCTTCACCAACTGTGGCTAAAATATAAGGGGACTTTAAAAAACTAGAGTAATGATAGATGAGGACCAGGTGGAGATGATTAACTCAAAGGTCTATCAGCCCAGGTGGCTCCAGGCCCAGTCATTCCATCTCCATCCAACACAACCATTATGATGGATAAGGAAGGCCTGTCCCCACAAGACAGACACTTGAGATTCTAGGTCACGCCCTCCTGTCACCTTTTAAAATGAACCAGCTTGAGGCCAGAAGTCCTTCTTTGAAATTATTTTCCTTGGCCAAAGTGGACTCCCCAGGCTCCATTGGGGCTATGCCAGTGGGACCATTTAATATGGAACAGAATCATGATGATAGTATAAGGTTTTAGTGCTGTCACTGCCTTAATTTACAGGGATTCTCCCAGAGAAGGCAGCTGCCTCCAGATATTCCTAGAGCCAACATGGTCCACCTCCTCTGTTTCTTCCCTCTACAACTTGGCTTTCTGATGTCCATTCAGAGAGGGATAACTATGTGCACAAAAGACCCGCTTCAAAGAACTGACTGAGGCAGGTGAATCATAGCTTCTGTTTCCTAGGTGAAAACTTCCCCAGGATTTCAAAATGTTAACAGAGGACCAGTGGAACACTGAGCTTAATAGCTGTGGGCCATTTAAGATAAGAAGCCACTCCAAGTGCAGTAGAGATGCATAACACAACATCCATGATAAAACCAGGGCATATATAAGAGAAATAAACATTTACATGATCAAATCAGCAAGCAAAGGAAAGAAAAAACAAAATACAATGGAAGTTAACAAAATGGAAAAATTAATTGTTCTTTGTCAGTATTTGAAATAAAAGTGAATGGGCTGAATTTCCTTATCCAAACATGAAAACTTTCAAATAGGGTAAAAATAAAATTGAGTAATAGACTATTTAGAAGCAACACATTTAAAACAAAATGACTTTCCTCCAGAAGCTAAATATAGAACTGCCCTATACCTGGCAAACCCTCTATTAGGAATATATTCAGAAGAACTGAAAATAGGGATGCAAACGGACATTTGCACATCGATGTCCATAGTGGCATTATTCACAATTGCTAAAAGATGGAAAAAACCCGTGTCCATCAACCAATGATTGGATAAGCAAAATGTGGTATGTAGATATGATGGAATACTATGCTACTGTAAGAAGAAATGAAATTGGGATGCATATAACAACATGGATGAACTTTCATGACATTATGTTTAGTGAAATAAGCCAGACACAAAAAGTAAAATATTGTATGTTCTCATTAACATGAATTAAATATGATGAGCAAATGCATGGAGGTAATAATCTAGAACATAGGTTACTAGCAGATAACATGAGGGCTCAGAAGGGGTACTGATGCTTAATGTATGTAGAATTTTTAATTAGGTTGATTGCAAATGTGTGGAAATGGATAGAATTGATGGTAACACATTATAGTGAGTATAACTAACACTGCTGATTTATATGTGATTGTGACTGAAAAGGATATTCAAGGGATGTAAATGTCAATTGAAAGGAAGCTAGAGGATAAACTAGGGACCGTATAGCATAATGAACTCGGTGGTGGATGAAGATTCTGGTTAACTGTACAAATACAAGAATGTTCTTCTTTGAACTAGAACAAATGTATATCACTATTACAAAGTGTTAAGAATATGGCGAGGAGGGGGCCAAGATGGCGTTAGTGTAGGAGAGCACACACTGCAAACTCCCAGAGCAAGGCGGATTGTGGACGGGGTCCTGCCCGGGGGTCTGTGCTGTGCACACGTGGAGTGAGAAGCTTGGGACATATATCTGCGCGGATCAATGGCGTGGACGGAACGGTAGAGATTCATGAGTTTTAAGGCTCCCGGTGGTGTTTGGCACAGACGGCTGAGCCCCGCGGTTAGGGAAGAAAAATAAAATAAAATCAAACGGCCATTTGGAGCCTCGAGCAGGCAAAAAAGTTTTATTTTCTAGGGATCTGGCTGCCTGGCGCCCCTTGGACCTTGTGTGAACAGAACAAACGAGCTAATCAGCACCCGGTGAACGGGGCGGGGGGGAGATTCTGGTCGGGGAACGGAGCTGATTTCCTTAGCCACCCAGGGATAAGACCCGGGCGCTGCGGAGCCAGAAAGAAGGGACACTTCCCAAAAGAGGGAGGATTCTGTTAGAGGACAGGGAAGGGTATTTTTTATTTTTAGACATCGATCTGGCTGCCTGCACCTCCCCGTAGCTTTGGGGAGCAGATAAGCCGACCTGAAGCAGCATTAGGCTGAGAGCAGATGCGAATCTGCACTCAAACTGGTTTACTTAGCAGCCTGGTGACACTCAAGCTGAGCTCCAGAAGGGGCGGAATTGGCCGTCTTTAGCACTCCTCACTGACTAACAACAGAGCTACACCTAACCTGGGGAGTCCGGAAAGTGGGACGTGCTTAATTAATTTCCACGGGCCCAGCTAGGGTCCCTTCCGTAAGGGGGTTGGTCTAGAGGAGGAATTATTTTGGATCCTGAATTTGGCATAAAAATAAAAATTAAAAAAGAAAAGTGAGGTCACTTCAACAAATAAAAAATAAATTATTTTTAATTTAGTTTAATAGCTAAAAGCTGCTTCAGGACCTGCATATAGAACCCTGTGGGGAAATTGATTGATAAACACAAGTAGGCAGGAAGGATACACGTGGACCCTAGGGGAATCATTGACCCCCCTTAGCTCTGTTTGACTGCTTGCCTGTGTGGATCTTTGGTTTCTCTCTGTTTCATTCTGGTCTATTACTATTCTTTCCTCTTTCCTCCCTCCTTCCTTTTTCCTTCTATTTTTTTTTTTTTTAAATAGGTGCTGCCAGCTTATCTCTTCTTTGCTGGGCTTCTTTTACAGTAATTTCCCACTCGCTGTATATATTGATTCTGTATTACAAACTATCGCTTATCCTTCCTGCATCTTTCTGCCTTCTGTTTTCTGTTGTGGCTCTTAGAGACAACATTTTTTCATAGGCCCACAACTTAAGGGTGTCAATTTCTATTCCATCTATTTTCTTTTCTTCTTCTTTTTTTATTAGTATTAACTTTTACCTTTCAGACCTTTCTTTACTATTTCTCTCCCTCCTCATAATTCTAGCCTTCTAAATCACTATAAATATATTCCTCCATTTGTTTTCCCAGTCCATTGTAGGAACTCCATATTTTTTCTTAGTACTCTACACTGCCTACACAAGTTAAATATTCATCTCATTAAGTCTCATTTTACCCCTTTTCTAACTTTTATCAATATTATTATTTTCCTTCTGCCTTCCTTACATCTTCTGATTCCTCTGGCACTTACCTTTTGCTGTCAAGGGAACATAGAAAGAAGCAAGGAAATAAAATAAGAAGAAAAACTGCCAAAGAGAAAACTTAACTCACACGCAGAACCAACAGCTAAATAAAATTCTAGAGCATAGAGAAAAGCTAATCAACTGAGCAAACCCATCAAGATAATATGATGACCAGAGGGCAACAGAAAAATACAAATGACTCTGAGAAACTGGAAAACATGGACCAGTCCAATGCAAAAAATAAAAACCAGGAAGCAATGCAGAACATCGCACAACTAATCAAAGCTATCCAAACAAATATCATGGACCAACTTAAAGAACTGAAGGAAGAGATTAAAGATATAAAGAAGACACTGGGAGAACATACTGAAGAAATAGCTAACACGCCTAAAAAGGTAATGGATATGATGGTGAACAAAGGCACAAGCCAAAAAATGAAAAAGATGCTGGACTCACATGGCAGCAGATTTGAACAGGCAGAGGAAAGAATTAGTGATATGGAAGACAATACAGTTGAAATCAAAGAGATTGTAGAACAGATAGACAAAAAGATAGAAAAATCCAGCATGGTCTCAGGGAATTAACCGATAATACAAAACGCACAAACATACGCATTATGGGCATCCCAGAAGAAGAAGAGAAGGGAAAGGGAACAGAAGGAGTGTTGAAGGAAATTATGGCTGAAAACTTCCCAACTCTATTGAGAGAGATGGATGTGCAGATCCAGGAAGCACAGCGCACCCCAAATAGTATAAATCCCAACAGGCCAACTCCAAGACATATACTTGTCAAACTGTCCAATGCTCAAGACAAAGAGAAAATACTCAAGGCAGCAAGAGAAAAGAGAACCATCACATACAAGGGAAGCACAATAAGATTAAGTGCTGATTTCTCAGCTGAAACCATGGAGGCAAGAAGACAGTGGTATGACATAGTCAAAACACTAAAAGAAAAAAAACTTCCAGCCACGAATTCTCTATCCAGCAAAATTGGCATTCAAAAATGATGGAGAGTTCAAAATATTCACAGATAAACAGCAATTAAGAGAGTATGTCAAGAAGAAACCAGCACTTCAAGAAATACTAAAGGAATCTCTACAAGTTGAAAGGAAAAAACAAAGGAGAGAGAGTTGGAGGAGACTTTAAAAAAAACTGAAAACTCAGAAAAAGAAACAAAACAACATATGACATACATTAACCCAAAGAAAAAATGACTGAAGTAAGAAATTCGTTACAAGTAATAACACTGAATGTTAATGGATTAAATTCACCAATCAAAAGACGCAGACTGGCAGAATGGATAAGGAAATATGATCCATCTATATGCTGTCTACAAGAAACCCACCTTCGACCCAGGGATTCAAGGAGGCTGAAAGTGAATGGCTGGAAAAGCATTTTACAAGCTAACAATAGCCAAAAAAGGGCAGGAGTAGCTATTCTAATATCAGACAAAATAGACTTTAAATGCAAAACTATTGTAAGAGACAAAGATGGACACTACATATTAGTAAAAGGAGTAATCTCTCAAGAAGAGAGAACAATCATCAACATTTATGCACCTAATCGAGGTGCCTCAAAATACGTGCGGCAAACTCTGGAAAAACTAAGAGGAGAAATAAATTCCTCAACAATTATAGCAGGGGACTTCAACACACCACTATCATCATTAGACACAATATCTGGGCAGAGAATCAATAAAGAAACGAAGGCACTCAACAATACATTAGAAGATTTGGACTTAATAGACATATACAGAACACTACACCCAAATACAGCGGGATTTACATTCTTCTCCAGTGCACATGGAACATACTCCAAAATAGACCACATGCTAGGCCCCAAAACAACACTCAATGAATTCAGAAAGATTGAGATTATACAAAGTAATTTCTCTGACCACAACGGAATGAAGTTGGAAATCAATAAGGGCCAGAGAAACAGGTTTGGCACAAGGATATGGAAGTTAAACAACACACTCTTAGACAAACAGTGGGTCAAAGAGGAAATTTCAAAAGAAATCAGTAACTACCTTGAAACTAATGAAAATGACAACACAACATATCAAAACCTATGGGATGCAGCGAAAGCAGTCCTGAGAGGGAAGTTCATAGCCATAAATTCATATATTAAAAAAGAAGAAAGAGCTAAAATTGAAGACCTAACTGCACACTTGGAGGAATTGGAAAAACAACAACAAACTAAACCTAAAGGAAGTAGAAAACAGGAAATAACCAAGATTAGAGCAGAACTAAATGAAATAGAGAATAAGAAAGCACTGGAAACAATAAACAAAACCAAAAGCTGGTTCTTCGAGAATATCAACAAAATTGACAAACCCTTAGCCAGACTAACAAAGAAAAAGAGAGAACAGATGCAAATACATAAAATAAGGAATGAGCAAGGTGATATCACTACTGACCCCACAGAAATAAAGAGTATCATAAGAGGATACTTTGAAAAATTATATGCCAACAAGAATGACAATTTAGAGGAAATGGACAAGTTTCTAGAAACCCACAAACAGCCGACATTGATGAAAGAAGAAATAGATGAACTCAACAGTCCAATTACAAGTAAAGAGAGACTCAGTCATTAAAAACCTCCCAACTAAGAAGAGTCTAGGACCAGATGGCTTCACAGCTGAATTCTACCAAACTTTCCGGAAAGAGCTACCACCAATTCTACTTAAGCTCTTCCAAAAAATAGAAGTAGAAGGAATATTACCTAACTCATTCTATGATGCCAACATTACCCTAATACCAAAACCAAATAAAGATACCACAAGGAA
Organism: Tolypeutes matacus; assembly: GCA_026826555.1. Taxonomy (NCBI): domain Eukaryota; kingdom Metazoa; phylum Chordata; class Mammalia; order Cingulata; family Chlamyphoridae; genus Tolypeutes; species Tolypeutes matacus. The sequence goes on along the minus strand of JAKSZT010054380.1, from coordinate 1,348,540 downwards.
AGAAAATTACAGACCAATTTCTCTAATGAAACTAGACACTAAAATCCTTAACAAAATACTTGCTAATCGCATTCAACAACATATCAAAAGGATTATACACCATGACCAAGTGGGTTTCATCCCGGGTATGCAAGGATGGTTCAATATAAGAAAATCAATCAATGTAATACACCACATAAACAGATTGAAAGAAAAAAATCACATGATCATCTCTATAGATGCAGAAAAAGCATTCAACAAAATACAGCACTCTTTCCTCATAAAAACACTACAAAAGATAGGAATAGATGGAAACTTTCTGAAAATGATAAAGGGTATATATGAAAAACCCAAAGCTAACATCATTTTCAACGGTGAAATCCTAAAAGCCTTCCCTCTGAGATCGGGAACAAGACAAGGATGCCCACTATCACCACTCCTATTTAACATTGTCTTAGAAGTACTTGCATGAGCACTGAGACAAGAAAAGGACATAAAAGGCATCCAGATTGGAAAAGAAGAAGTAAAAATTTCATTATTTGCAGATGACATGATCCTATACATAGAAAGCCCTGAGAAATCAACAACAAGGCTTCTAGAACTTATAAAGGAGTTCAGTAATGTTGCAGGCTATAAGATCAACGCTCAAAAATCAGTAGCATTTCTGTACACCAATAACGAGCAAATGAGGAGGAAATCAGGAAAAAAATACCATTTAAATAAAAGAATCAAATACCTAGGAATAAATTTAACTAAAGATGTAAAGGACTTATATACAGAAAACTACACAACACTGTTAAAGGAAATCAAAGAAGAATTAAATAAATGGAAAAATATTCCTTGTTCATGGATAGGAAGACTAAACATCATCAAGATGTCTATCCTACCCAAACTAATCTACAGATTTAATGCAATCCCAATAAAAGTCAACAATATATTTTTTAAGGAACTGGAAAAACTAACCACAAAGTATATTTGGAGAGGTAAGAGGCCCCGAATTGCCAAAGACATATTGAAAAAGAAAAATGAAGTTGGAGGTATCACACTACCTGACTTTAAAACATAGCTTTGCCCCTCCTCGCACCAGGCTCCTCGTCCCTCTGTCAGTTCTGGGGGAACCTGGGTGTGTGCTCTGAACACACACGGCTGTCCTCCCCCTTAGTGCGAGAGCTGGCCTAGGGCCTGCCTGGGCACGGGACAGGAACCTTGATTTCCAGGCTGGGAGACGGCCCGGGGTGCTCAAGCCGTGTCCCATGGGGGCAGTGCTTCAGGCATTTCTGCCACAATATCGGAATTGAACACATTGGCTAAATAAAGTTGAAGTTGTAAAAATAAATTAATTAATTAATTAATTAAATTAAATTAAACATAGCTTTGTAAGCTACAGTGATCAAAACTGCGTGGTATTGGCACAAGGATAGACCTACTGACCAATGGAACCGGATTGAGAGTTCTGATATAGATCCTCGCATATACAGTCATCTGATATTTGACAAGGCCATGAAACCCACTCAGTTGGGAGAGAGTGGCCTCTTTAACAAGTGGTGCTTGGAGAACTGGATATCCATATCCAAAAGAATGAGAGAAGAATACCATCTCACACCTTATACAAAAATCAACTCAAGATGGATCAAAGATCTAAATATAAGAGCCAAAACCATAAAGACCTTGGAAGATAATGTAGGGAAGCATCTACAGGACCTTGTAATAGGAAATGGTTTCATGAACTTCACAGCCAAGGCACAAGCAGCAAGAGAAAAAATAGATAAATGGGATCTCCTCAAAATTAAAAACTTCTGCACCTCAAAGGATGTTATTAAGAAAATAAAAAGGCAGCCTACCCAATGGTAAAAAATATTCGGCAACCATATATCTGATAGGAGCCTAATATCCTGCATATATAAAGAAATCCTACACCTTGAAAGTAAAAGAACAAACAACCCATTTAAAAAATGGGCAAGTGACCTGAAAAGATACTTCTCCAAGGAAGAAATACAAATGGCTAAAAAGCACATGAAAAAATGCTCAACATTGCTTGCTATCAGGGAAATGCAAATCAAAACTACAATGAGATACCATCTTACACCCATCAGAATGGCAGCTATTAAAAAAACAGGAGACACTAAATGTTGGAGAGGATGTGGAGGAATAGGAACCCTCATCCACTGCTGGTGGGACTGTGGTATGGTCCAGCCACTGTAGAGGACAGTTTGGCGGTTCCTCAGAAAACTAACAATAGATCTTCCGTATGATCCAGCAACTCCACTGCTGGGTATATACCCAGACTAACTGAAAGCAAAGACACAAACACATATATGCACACCAATGTTCATAGCGGCATTGTTCACCATTGCCAAAAGTTGGAATCAGCCCCGGTGCCCATCAACAGACGAATGGATAAGCAAAATGTGGCACATACATACAATGGAATATTACTCAGCGGTAAGAAGGAACAAAGTGCTAACACATGGAATAACGTGGATGAATCTTGAAGACCTTATGTTGAGTGAAGCAAGCCAGGCACTGAAGGATGAACAGTATATGACCTCACTGATCTGAACTGAGAAAAGTGAGCAGTCTCTGAGAACCATTGTCTGAAAGATAGGTTAACAAAGGAGAGTAAGAAAAGAGCAGGCTTTGAGCCATCACCCATATAGACATAATCTATGGTGAAAGGATAGAGTGGGGTTGCATGTTGGGGGATGGGGCAGATGGGTGGTGGTGTTTCTGGGTTTGGTGGTGCAGCACTGGGGGGTGGGTGGATTAAGAAGGGCAGGTTCAAATCCCCAGGGCATGTAACTGTGAATCTTGACATTCCATGCGTAGGGAGAGGGTGGTATCACGGGCCCTGGGGGGCTGGGGGAAAGGGAACAGTCAAGATCTAATGGGGTGTTTAGTGGTCATGGGGAAGGTTTTTCATTACCTTACAGTAATGGACACAGGACATGGTAAATATGATCAAAATTATTAAACTGTATCATCTAAATTGTAAACTATACTGTAAATCACTGACAATGTTTAGTTGCTATATTTTGCTATCTGCATAACAGTTATAACAATGCTAACAACCAAAAAATGGGCCCTGGGGGGCTGGGGAGAAGGGAACAGTCAAGATCTAATGGGATGTTTGGTGGTCATGGGGAAGGCTTTTCATTACCTTTCAGTAATGGACACAGGACATGGTAAATATCATCAAAATTATTTAACTGTATCATCTAAATTGTAAACTATACTGTAAATCACTGACAATG